>JAOCNB020010182.1:0-14053 GCA_026546465.2 Palythoa caribaeorum | reverse complement strand
TTACTTGTGATACACATATTTACAACAGTAAAATTAAAAAAGTTAAGAAAGTAACTAATACTATGGTAATTTAAATACTATAATTCTCATTTGCATAGTGCATAATAAATGTATTTTGAAACCTGTTTTTACGTGTGGCATAACTGACTTAATTATGATCCACTAACTTCAATTGTATCTCAGTTAAGATTGGAAGACACATAACAAGATTGGAAGACACATAACAAAGTGAAAAGCATTGCAGATCATAGCACCCTAGCCCAAGAGGTTTTTAAAAGTTTTGTTTTTCATAATATACTGAGTTGTCCCACGGTGTTTTGAGGAGAAACTTCTTGTCTGCTTGTTTTGTCCTCTCAAAATAATTTACATCTCAGTATTACCAACACATAACTTCATAAATGATGGAGGAAAAGATAAAATAATTATTTGTTTATTTATATACATTATTTATTCAGATATTCCAGTTCAGCATACATGTAGCTGGTTTAAATAGAGATCTGTACAAAATAATATGAACAAATAATAAATTATAAAAATGAAAACAAAAGGGAAAACAAAACAAATCATTCAAAGGGTTCATAAATGTGAAAATTAACAAAGCAATGCATGTGCATTAAACAAAGCAGTGCATGCTTCTTTAGGGATGACTTTGCAGGCTCTATGCAGCATTGCAAGGTGGGTTGAGATTTTGTTTCCGATATATTCAATGTGTTTGTTCCATGTTAGGCATGGATCCGGTGTCACGTCCAGATATATTTGGAACCTATAAACTCAAATTCCTGAGATTTTACAACTGAACGCAGCATCTCTTAGTTTTCAAATACCATTGTTCATTCACACTCATCATCTTTACAAGTTTCTTCCTTCATTCGCCTTTAATTCAAATAAAATTCCACTTTCAATCCAGAATGATTTTTTTACACCACGTTTTGTCCATATTTGGTAAGAAATATCCACTTTCTTTACTGCATTGCTGGAAAAGTCCAACATAATCTTCAATGAAAACTCAGTGCGCACCATCGCCATGTTTATTTTACAGTACATGCATTCATCGAGTCAAAATTTCAACTTTCATTCTCTCCCTCGTGTTACCAAAATTATATCTGCAGTTGGTGTAATTTGAAGAACTCCATTTTGTGAAAAAAAATGTTATTCCTATAAGTTAAAAGGTGTGCATGTACTTTGACTTGATGCGAAATTTCACATGTGCACTTAAAACATTGCTTCAGAAAACTTTTTCCTGTGCAAAACAATTTCAGTTTTATGTTGTAAAACTTCAATTTAGAAAGCAGGCAATGCTCACCAAGTGTATGCCTCTTTGGAGCATCTTGAAGTATCAAAATTAAGGAAATTTTTCATTTTACTCTTATTAAAAACCCAAATTATTTTAAGATATTTGTGAAGGTGATTTATCTACACAAAAGATTTCAGAAAATTTAGTCCAATATTTCTTGAGTTATTTGGACCTTAAAATTGAGAGATATGATAATTACCAAAATGGCATGGTTACCTTGCTACTCATCTATTTCTTAATCTTCAACCATCCCAAAGGGACTTCCTTGGACGGTTTGACAAATATGCATGGTGCATCGATGAAATTGAGATTTAGGGTTCAGATGAAATGAAAATCTGATGCATTATCACTGATTTGTTAACAGATTTACAGCAGATTACAGATTTATGGGAAGAATCCTAGAAGATGTATCTCGAGAAGTGAACATAGCTAATATTAATTTTTGATACCTTTCCCTATCAACAATGGTGTAACATTCAATCTTATTTTTGTTTTACGGACATTATCGTTTCCTGTCGCCTTTTGTAACTGGTGTGCCTAGTTCAGCAAATTCCATAGTGAGCTGTAGGGTCATGTGACCAGAATACAGTATATATTGCATCGATTTGATGTTAAAGGTTTTGAGGCAGATTGGAGGCTTATTCTGTGGTTGATACAGTAGTTTGTTGTAGATCCTATTTTTGCACTTTTCCTTCAATTGTGCCAGGCCACAGTTTTGCTGTTTCAGTTGTTGACAGGCTTGTGTTGCATTATGAATAACACAAGTAGGAGGTGATTTTCTCCACTCTTTCTGCAGGAAGAGTTGCAATGTTTACATTTGTTACCATCATGTCATCCTCTCACTCTACATTGTTGTCGGAGGATCGGATTATTGTCTGTCTGTTTATTGTCTGACAAAGGACTCGACAATGACATTTATAGTTTGTTTGATTTTCCTGAAATAAATTTCGATGCAATATTCTGCCAGAGGACCTGGCATATGGTTGCAATATCACCAGTGAAAATTGCTTCTTGCTTTTGAAATGACTTGATAGTCCTTTGCACGGTTACAGGGGCTGCTTGCATTGGCACATGCCCATTTACATTCACCTTGTTTTTGGTGAGTCCTTTCCGGATGTCAGTAGTAAACGTCATGTTATTGTTTTACTGCTGACTTGATGTACCTGTTGTAATATCTGTGTTTTATAAATAAAAAAAGAAACCAAAGGAAAAATATAGACATTATTGAAATCACTAAACAAATATGTATATACACTTGCTAAACTCAGAAAACAGTTTTCGAACACTTAAGGTGTGACGTATACATCAGAAACAAGAGGTTTGTTTAAAAAACATACCAGAAACAAATAGCATGCTGAAAACTCATATGGTGTTTAGCCAATATAAAAATCTTATCCAATGTTGTTATGGCCTTTGTGTGTTTTTCATATGTGTATTTTAGCACTCGCTGTGTCTAACCAAAATAAACACAATCACAATCTTTACATTTGATCTTGCACACAATTCCTCTGGATGCTCTTTCTCGATCTTGTCTATTAGGTTTTTGAGTATGTTAGAAATTGGGCGGATAGGCTTTTTGATAACGTTGATGTTGAAATCGCAAAAAACGTTTGTGACTCTTTCAGAAAAACCTTGGCAAAGGGGGGGGGGGGGGCACAACTAAATGATATTGGTTAATATCATTCATTTCTTGTTTATTCGGTTTTTGACCATTATGAATGAAGTTAGATAGTTATTACTGGCAAGTGCTTTTGCTACTCGCTTAGTTTCCTGTGCTATTTCCTCTTTGCCCTGTGTCCATAAATCAAAAGCATTGTCTCTATACCATAATATTGAATTAATAACACCATCGAACTTGGCTTTATTATCTATAACACCCATGGTCAGATCTGCAAAGCTGCAGACATTTTTAGGACACATTGCCATGTCATGTTGTATTTAGGCTAGATTAATAATTCATGCAATTGCTATTTGCAATAACCATTATTTGGTGTGCTAATTACAATAAAAGTGTAAAATAAAAAACATAGCTGAGAATATATTTCTTGAATATGAAAAGATAAAATTACGTAATGATTATATTTTTGGATCTAAATTCTTGTCTTTTGTTTAATCCATAAGGGATCAAAGTTCTCAATTGTGCAGCCCAGTAAGCCACTCTAGTTATAAAAGTTTTTTTTTCTATATTCTCCTGATTAACTATTTTCTCTATGCAAATATGTTTATTGTCAGATAATTGATGTTGGGTGCCACTGAAATGGATTGCAACCTCACATGTTTTCTTTTTAGTCCTCATGGACTAATTATAATTTTGAAATCTAACTTTGAACTGTGTATTTGTTAACCCAACATATTGGAATTTGCATTTGGTGCAAATAGACCAATAAATAAATTACCTCTCTGTTAGCAACCACTGCTTTGTATACATGTATTGTGGGATATTCATACTGCGCTATATTTTCGTTTGGGCATCCTTCCATCTCCGAGAGACAATGGAGAAGCTCCTTGTAGAGGTAGGTCTCAGCGGCACCTGCAGGAGTGGCTGAAGAGCCGGATCTGTGAGTGGCAGTCCCGCTGGCACTTGGCACAGATGAATGTGGATGATTGTTGTAGTTGTCATCAATGACTTACTCAGTTAATCACTTTCATTGGAGGATTCCTGTATTGTCCTTAAAACAATGAAAATCGCCAACAGTGGCTTCTCTATCAAAGGGAAAGCCTTTGAAAAGGTGGACAGTCACACCAACTGATTTGCCACGTAATTTCCAACTGCCAGAACTAAGAAGTTCTGCATTATGACAAAAGCAGGAACCTTGGAATACCCTTGAATAGTTTATAGAAACTATGGGAAGGTGCTGATATACTGCCCTAAAAACAATTTTTTTAGGAAATATTTTTTCAACGTGGTTGAGGAGCGATCTAAGCAGCTGAATAGAAATGTGTTTTGTAAAACTAATTTGACTTATTTAACTTAACTTATCAAAAACATGGGAAATAATATATCAAATTTGGTGTTCAAAACTGAGCTAGAGAACTTTTAAGTCAGTGTAAAAAGAATACTTGTAGAAGAATTTTTACGAGTTTGGAAAACCAAAAATGTAACTTTACATTTTGTCGAAGTTTGTCATTCTTTATTCCAGAGCGTTTCTTTCAAAAAAAAGAATCAAAACTTCAAAAACTTGAAAAGCGGTGATCATGAAATGAACATTTAACGAATTACTTGGTTGAAGTATAGCACATGAATTTGACAACTTTCTTGTTTGTTTTAACAACGATTTTCCAGCAGATATTTGTTCCATTATGATGCTTAAATGCTTCTGTTGTTTACTGATGAATTTACAGTTGAAAATTTCTTTCCTTCACAATTTCTTGATTTTTCTCTTAAATTTAAAAGATTTATTTGTATTATTTTTTATTCTTGTGTGAGATTAAATAAAAATTGACTTAAATTGAATTGACTTGACTATAAATGAGCAAATCAACATTTTATTTGTAGTGTCCAGCTACTAGATTAATCTAAACCCGATTGTCTCGCTTTGAATTAGTCGGCTTGAGTTTCTTTCTTAGCATCTTGGCACTTCAAAATTTAATGACGATTCAAAGATGTTAAGGAAAGTTTTTTTTTTTCCGTTAGTCACTTATTTCTTTGAACTTCTGAAGAACTCGACTCCAAAAATGCTCTGTACTCTCTTACAAAATCTACAAGTCTAACTGAAGTTATTTCACACGTTAAAGTCTCGCACATTTCTGGAATATGTACAGTGGATCTTACACCCTCCCTCCAAGACTGTGTTGCAGTCTTGTGTTTTTAGACAGTTCACGGAGTAGCTCCAGCAGTTCCTTGATCAAATCTTTTACAACAGTGTGACGTCAAATTTTTATTTATTTTTTATGTTTTACTTTTTTGCATTTTTTTGCTTTTTTCTCGATATTGCGAAGTAAATCCTCTTCTAACATGCACATCTTTCTTATGTCACATAGTAGAACTCCAGTAGCTGTCTTCAATTCCACTTGTCGCACTATACTGTTGCTGTCGGGAAAGGTTCTTTTCACCATGGCATTGAGCCATTGGCCTTTTGGCATTGCCTGGTCAACGATGAGCACCAACTCACCAACCTTGAATCCAGGTTTCTCTTGTAGCCATTTCAGCATTTCCAGAAGGGTTGGGAGATATTCACGTGTCCATCTAAACCAAAATTATTCTCAGATTCTTTCTCGTTTTCAAGGGGAATTCCCCTATTTCCACGTAACAAGAGTACAGTTTGGTCTGGATGTAAGGTAATGTGCCTCGAGTCATGGGGGTATTTAGGGAACAAGGCATCGAGTGACTTGAGAGTCAATTTCTTATTAGGTAGTTGACTCGTTTCGACTGCACTGATGACTGAAACACGATGACTCGACACCCCGATAAATCTGTGAGGCAAACCAAACTTTAAACAAATTCTCAATTACTCAAGATCTCTTTGTGTGAAAAATAAGTGAATAAGAATAAGCATGTTTACGCTACAAGACATCAAGGACAAAATTATGAGCAACATCAGAAATGTGTTACATGCCACTAAATATGACTCTCTCACCGGAAACGTCACAGCTTAGTAGGCCACACGCTAAAACAATATTTGAAAACCAGAAAGTTAAAGCGGAATCTTTTAACTTTATGAAGTACTATATCGTTGCAACAAAACTGCGAATCATCAAGTACTGGTGTATCAAGAGGCTTTGAATGAAAAGGAAGAAATCAATATGATTATTTGACTGAACACGAAGCTGCCTTACATTACGGTAAATTCAAGGGGACCCAACGGCCGAATTTATTGAAATGAAGAAATAAATAGTTGTCAGAAAAAATTTGAATGAAATGAATTGAAATGAGTTTGAAATACAAAAACAAACACAATTAAGAGTTAATATTAATTTCAGTTAATATTTAACTCTTCCTGGGAACAATCTATCCACTCCAAATAGCCAGCAAGGGACGATAATCTTAACTCCAGTTTGCCAGCCAGGACTTTATCGAAAAATTGATTTCCCAGCTACCTAGTTGTTGTTGGCAGCGAAACTTCCAGCAAGCTGTGCAAGTGGTTGCTTTCCCAGCCAGTGAAAGATTTCTTTTTGTGGATCGGATTATATTTCCAGAAAAGAATAAGAAAATAAAATAATGCTTTTACATAATGCTTAAAATTTAATGTTTAAATTCACGAATAATTATTTTTTTACCGCAAATTTTGTTTTTCCAAATGTTTTTAAAGAAAAATGTTATTAAAATTACCAAAATCCAAATGCTGTCATAGAACAGTTCTCAGTTTAATAAAGAATACCTATTTTGATAACCTAATGAATGTGTATCGATATGATGAAATACTTTTTAGATAAAGGTTGCATGAAAATAAAGAACTAATGCAACAGGATAACAAAACAATTCATATAAATTTTAGGTGTTATCTATCTAAACTGCACAGTTGCCAGTTTTAACACTTTAAAACAGTCACCAATTATCATCATTATCAATATTCCATATTACTTATCAAAGCACCCATCCACTTTATACCTACATCAAACCAACAATGGCGTCAAGTTATGAGCAATATTTTTTATAAAGCACTGGGTAAATCAGGACTGTCAATAAAACAAATAAAAATATCATCCCACCTTTTTTGTCTCCCACTTTTAAGCCTTGATGCAAAAAGGAAAACGACTTTTATCCACTCTACCCTTGTCATAACTGTGAATCATGAGGAACGCAAATAGTCTTTTACGATGATCTTATAGTAGCAAAGAACTTGTATGCCACTTAAGCAAAGTTACATATGGTAATCTTTAAACGCAACTGGTGTAGGCCAATATACCATTACCGTAGCTCATTGCTCTTGGTTTCTGCAACTTTCTGTATAAAAGGTAGGCACAGTCTTTTACGATGAACTCTAGACGAAAGAAGAGTTGCTGTATGCCATCAAAGCACAGCCTTTATGATGAATGTTAGATGGAAGAACGGATATGCGGTATGCCATGAAGGCAGAGTTTTTTTATAATGAACTTTGGATAGAATAACGGAGTTATTTTACGTTGAACTTTGGATGGAACAACAGAGTCTTTTTATGCCAGGATGGTTCAGTATTTTACGATGAACTGTAGATGGAAGAACGGAGTTGTTGTATGCTAGAAAAACGCAGTATTTTACAACTGTCAATAGATGAAACAACATAATTGCATGCCATGAGGGCACAGTCCTTTACGATGAACGTTAAATGGAAAAACGGAGTTGCTGTATGCCAGGAACGCGCAGTCTTTTTCGATGATTTTTAGATGGAAGAAAGGGGTTGCTTCAAACACAGTGTTTTATGACCAACTTTAGCTGTTCAATAGCTGACGAACGTGATAATAACCAAGCTTTCACAGTGAGTTTTAGATGGAACAATGGAATCACTTTATGCCATGAAGGCACTGTCTGTTACCATGACGTTAAAATGGAAGCAGCTTTGTTTTTCGTCCAATCAAGATCATCCAGTGAGTTGTTCGGACATCATGCGGGAAGAATTTGACACCATGAAAAATAAGTGCTGCAACATGTTTTTTAAAATGTTTTTTTAAAAATGCAAGAATAAATGAAGACTAGAACAGAGTTTGAGTAAAAATTCTAAGATATAAACTAAGATTTAGGATTGAGCAATGTCGACCTCTAGTTTCGACAACAAACAATATTAGTGAGTTAAATTATTGTGGCTTTCAAAGATCATTGATTCTGAAGTAATTCGGTATGAATTCGATTCGCAGTTTTAGTAAAACTTGTATTCGCACTCAGCAATTATCTGTTGTGTTCAACTGCTTTAAAACTCCTGTTCTTTTTTCGAGATAAAGTAAAATAACGTGAGTTTTGTGCATGCAGTAGGAATTGTAATTATTAAATTATAACGCTTATTTGAGATGAGCGTGACAGCTATGTGCAGGAAAATAAATTGCATGCATTTTGCATTTGAAGTAGGATTGTATTTATTAACTATCAGTCAATCGAGAACACAAAATTCACAGACTTATCTTTACTTCAGGCATACTTATGCATCTTATGTCATTTTCTACAATTCTAGGGGAAGTTACGAACAACTACTCGTGGACAAGAAGAGGATCAACAAAACAGACCATCACAGAACCGCCGCTACATTTCGAAGGTGAGTTGATAAGCTGCGAAGTCTGTGTTGCTCGAGAAAATTTCTTGACTGCAATAATTTTCAATAGTTGTAAACTCGTGAAGACAACCAATACGATTCTAGCCAAACGGCCTAACGTTTTATAAGGTTTCTACTCACTGCAGTGGCATTTTATCTCGGAATATCTCTCTTTGAAATGGCTTGGTCATCCATACTGAATTAAGGTCAATGTGGAAAGCTGTGGATTATATAGGATTTTCGGCAAGAATACAGTAAAATAACAAGGAAAAATACTCTGATAACTTGTGAAACATAAAAAGTGATTATTGACAACTGATGTAAAAACACGAAAGAGATAATTTAAGATTGAGAATGACAGCACAACTTATTTCAATCGTTCCGGGCTGGAACAGATTTTAGAAATTCAGGGTTCCGGACTATTATGCAGAACCGTGACTATGTCCCTTTGAGCTTTGATGGCAAAAAAAAGATGGTAGCCGTCATCGTATCTCAAAATCCCTTCTGTAAATGTGATGACTCTCAGTCCTTAGTGGCATTCTTTAATGTGCACCATAACTATAACTTCATCGATATTTACATTACGAAAAGTCCTTTCCACACCAGTTGTAAGAAATGCCATGTTTTTAGTGGCATCTGTAAGGTAACATAGAAAAAAGACGAAGGCTTGGTTCTTTTCACGTTCGTTAGCCATTGAACAATAGTGGTCAAGAAGCATGTTTATTGTTTTGTCGAAGAGGTAGTGCTCACCACAAAGCATTGACAACACTTGGGAATTAATCTTGCTACCCTGTCATTGTAACAAGAACTTGTTACTTCCAACTCTATTGTTAAACAACGCTGCTTCTGCTTTTCAGTTTGTGTCCCTTTGTATTATAAAAGATTTCTCTATCCAACGTTTTTCAAACTCAACTTCTCTTCACAGCTGAAGATATCTATGATGGTATTGCCCAACAACAGTTAGGCACTGTTGGTCTAAAAAACCATAACTTTCTACAGAAACAAATTTATTCCCCTTGGAGGAAATCCTACATTGTCTTGGCAGTTCCTTGCATTTATTTACAATTTGAAATGGTGGTATCTCGCATACTGTAAATAGGTCCAGGCAAAACTGATCATTTATGTCAGAAGTTAACTTATAGTTAATGAGTGTTCGATTGATTGTTGGTAGAGGCAAGTTTGACAGATTTGTCCAACCAGATCGAAAGTCATCTGTTTCTTTCAAAAGTTCAGTGATAACATTAGACTCGAACGAATAGTCATTGGCAAAAACGGTACTTAAGCTTTCTTCCTTTTGGTCGCACGATGTATCATTTATAGAAATTGAAATAAACTTCTCAGAGCTCACTTTTTCCCCAAAGCAACTTACTTGCCTTTTTCAATGGTTCTTTGTACCAGACGAACGCACTTTTCATGAATTTGGCAAAGGCTGTTATTGGTTTAGATCTCCTTGTCACAAGTACAGGCGAACCATATGTAGGTTCCATGTGGCAGTCATCTTCCCTGGATTCAGTGACAGATGAAATTAAACTCCAACCCTTTGAGCTCCTATTTAACAAACGACTTCTTTCTGTCTCTGTTTGCAGTATGTAGATGTTCCCATTTGTCTAATTTTTCTTCTTTTTACTGGGTTGCCTGTGGGCATTCCAGTTTTAAAATAATTTCTGTTTTTTTCTTTTTTTTCTCTGCGAGAAATTGCAATTCTTGCACAATACTACATACATGGTTCACAGGCCCATATCAGGATTTTGTTAGAGCTTTGAATATTTAATTTGTGGTACTGAAACGAACTATAGTTCTTTGTTTGCACCTACGTTATTAACTGTGCTCAAATTTTTATATATTAAGCCAACGTTGGTGCCGGTTATGCATGTGGGGATTCATTTTCTCTATTTGTTTTTCTTTGAAGATGACTAATTAAATTTTTATTTTTGGATTACATTTTGTCTTCTTGGCACAGTGGGTTAAAGCGTTGACTATATATGCAGCGGTGAGCTATGTGTTCCAAGTTCGAGTCCCACGAAAGCTAAATTATGACCAACACTTTTTTCTTCTTTGTTTTACTTTTTACCCCTTTTATTCTCCTTTTCTTTTTTTATTCTTGGAGATTATTTTCTGAATAACTGTGAAGCCGTTTTTGTATTTTTCTCTCACCTCATAATAAATGTTGTTTTGCGAGATATGATTTTTAAAGCCGTTTTTATAAAAAAGAAAAATATAAAAGCGGTTTTCACTTTAAGAAAATAATTGCTAACTATTAACGAAAGAAGAAAAGCAGAATAAAAGGGATAAAAAGCAAAAAAGGTTTCTTTGGGACGCGATCTTCGAACAGTGTTAGTCGCATGCTCCCATTAACAACCACAAGAGCCAAAAGTCTAGCCTAGTCGGCCTGTGGTAAGACTATAAAATTTAATATATAAATTCATCCATGAGGTGGCTCACAGGGCCTTCGATTATTCTTACATAATTTTAAATTAAAAATTTATTACTTTTGGGTCTGTATTCTTGCAAAATGAGGTCGACTTATTCATGTACAGCCGGAAATTCTAAAATTTGCAATTTTGCAATTTTTTGGTGATAAACTGGAGGGTCGAATATGCACGAAGAATTCAGGACTAGTTTTGAGAAAGATAAAAGTAACTGCCACAGGCAACCCAGTGAATGCTCTGTAGAGCCTCTTGTTTCGTTTATTTTGGAGTATTCATCATTGGTGATTTGTTTTGGCTTGCAACCACTACATCCTGTGCTTCAGTAACGCGCTTGCATTTCCTTCCAAATCTGGAGGTTGTTTTGAAATGAATTGCACGATTAAAGCAAGAGGAAGGAAACCACATGTCTTCTTTTGCACCATAACCTTTGAAACGAACTTTGTACTCGTAGTTTAATATTATTTTGCAAAGGCGATGTTCTAAAATTCAGATTTATTGGGACTCTTAGCAGTACTTAGCAGCCTAATGCCTCTTCTGCCTACATCGTGCAATGTACTCTCTTGGAAGGAGTAGCTTGATCGCCTGCCTGATGTGGATATAAAACATACTGCCATTCTGCAAACGTTTTGCTAATATCAAACTTGCTTTCCTTTTCATCGCTTTCCTCGTGGATTATTTCTTTCTCGTCTAGAGCGCCTTTGTCTCCATCAAAATTTTCTGTGGAGAATACACATTCTATCGTCTACTTATTGTGCAAGATATTCTTCTGTTGCAGCTTAAATTCTTCTTGCTCCGCATAAGAAATGGAAGTGTATAACTTGTTGTAATCTTCTGGAAGATTTCCATCCATTACTTGAATTGCCTGTGGATGGTTGTACGCATAAGGCCTTTCCCAGTACCCTGATTCCTCAAGCAATTGAACACAGTGCTTGGGCATGTATTTTTCAAACAATGCCTGGCTGTCTTTGACACCCTGAAGATCAGCATATTTTTGCATAGATCGAAAGGACAAGTACGTCTTGGGATACTGGTACATCTTGATTTCGCCAGTGTGCCTATCCAATTCTTTGTTTTGCAGAAATTTTGATGGGAACACCAGCTTGTGCCAGACGACATTTTGCATTAAGATTAAATTGTACTTTTGAGCTCCTCTGCAACATATCTACATAGGTGGGCTGAACATCAAGGGACTGAATTTCATTCGTCTTTCCTTTTATTTCACTAATTACCCTCTCTGTAGCTTTTGTGCCAGAGTAACCTACTCGGGTCCCTGCTTGTTTAAATGCAGAAACATTGCATGTTGATGAAGAGTTACAGCAGCAAATTGGACTTCAGCTGTTTCGTAGCAGCCATATGGTCATTCTATGTTCCAGGAAGAAAGATGTCTCATTCTTTTGAGTTGTAGGACTCGTCTCCACAAAAAAAAATTATTGCATATGAAACGGATCTCTGTACGTCAAAATGGCTTCCAAATGCCAGATTTCTATACGGTTTGACAGGATGATACACTGCTCTGATGTATAAACTAGTTCCATGAGATCCTGGAACATGTTCATCGAGTTGATCAGCAACACGTATTGTGAATAATCGCTCACAGGCATCTGAGTTTTGATCAAAGAAATAGATCAAGTTGAGGTCAGTGAAACCACACTGTAAACCATTCTTTTGGCACCTATGGCGAAGATCTTTCACATGGTTGATTGTAGCAATCCTACAGTCCTGGTCTTTCTCTTCCCGGAATGTCAAGTTACGAGTCTCTGACTTCAAATTTTTGAGAAAAAGGAGCTGTTTGTGGTCATAATCCAAATAGGCAATAGATGGTAGTGACCAGTAATATGGAGAAAGAAAACGCTCATCCTCCATTCCCAGACTCAAGAAAACACCACTGTTGTACTTCTGCTGGGGTTGGTGTCATAAGCTGAATTGAAGCAGCTAGCGAGAACCCTGCTGAGTCTGGAATAGCCCATAAGATGAATAGGACGAGATCTTGGATTTGAATTTGCATATTTTTTTAAAGAAACAACTTTGTCGGAGGTACTCCCAATACATCAAAATATGACTAGCTTTGTGACTTTTACTGGGTTCTCGCCACATACAGTAAATAACTGGGCTTTTCTATGGAAGAAAGAGATACCGGTGTATGTACAGACACAGACTTAGATAGCTGATTTTTGGCAATAAACTCATCAAGAGTGCATTTGAGAGCTGTAAAGTCGTGTTTATTACCATGTTCCAAACTTTGTCAGGGAAAAGGTATCATCTCTTCCACTTGTTAACGTCTGGTTCCAAGACTTTCCCAATAGAACATTTCCAGACCTTGCCATGAATGGTTGAATGTACCGCAATGCTTTTGTACCATCGCTAGCCTCACTAACTGACAAGTCGTCAAACATCTCAGCTGCCCTGTCTAAAGCTTCACGACTAAATCCAGGATTAAGTCGAATTTCGGCGCTGTGATTCGCAGCTGTTGTTTTTCTTGCCAGTCGGAAAGGTCCGAACTCCTTCTTAAACGACCCACAACAATCTTTTATTTAATCAACATAGCAAAGAGTTTTTGAACACAACAACTTGGACAGTAAATTTCTAAAAAAACGAATTTGGAAGGATTGCGTTTTTGAAATTCCCCTCTTAAAGAGACACATTAAATCAATAATCAGCTTCATTTCGTCTTTGCTGGAGCAAACATCCAGAAGGTGATTTTTGCATTCGAACGGAGAAAGCTTTACACTAACTAACTGAGATAGGTGTTTGTCGGCACTCTTATAGCACTCTGTTTCTACATGTAAAGTTCTGTGTTTCTCTGACCCCGGCATACCTGGTGTTAAATCCAACTTTTCCAACTCAACTCTTTTGGTCAATAGGTTTACCAGACTTGCGATGTCGGATAGTGTCTTTAAGATCCCTAAACTGCTTGGCACAGTTGTTGCAAGTATAGGGATGTTCACCCACGGTAGTTACGATTCCTTTACATGGTGGATTTGCACTCTTGATGCCACCACTGATAGTGATTTTATTACCATCTATAATGATCGTACTCGGTTTAGAAACATAGATGGATTTAGACTGTGCATCAGCCTTGTGGATCAAGTTGATTAATAATAATAATAATAATAATAATTTATTACATTTAATATAGCGCTTTAACTATTAAGATATTCTAAAGCGCTTTA
>JAOCNB020010079.1:0-14054 GCA_026546465.2 Palythoa caribaeorum | reverse complement strand
TGCCTCGGTTCGCCTCAAGCTGGCTACGGGCCTGTATTAAGTTAAAGCTTATTGAGCTGGCTTTCAAGCTATATTCAATTTTGAATTAAAATGAATCTTTAGATTTTTTACGTTCTCTAAAAACAAGCAACAAAATCACCAGCTCTTTTAGTTTTAATTTGATATATATCATTGGCTTTAGGTATCTACAGGCGTACTGTATAGTTTTGATGCAATTAAACGCCCCTGGAGATATACAGTAACCTTAATGTCAACTTGCTGACCTATAATTGTCTGCACCACTTGGTACCAACCCAACTCCAAGAATCGCTGGATGTCTAACACCCTACCAGTACCTTGACCGCCAAAAAAGCCCGGGGAAGATAGGGTTAAAACTTCTTCACTTTGGAGTACCTTTTTGAAATCCTCCGTTTTCTGATGCCCGACAACTCCGTTTACGTATGGATGGAAGACTAAAAGGGAGAAAATTTCTCCGTTTTCAAAAAATGGTGCGTATGCTGGGGTCAAAAAAGATAAATGTCAAGTTTTTTTGTAATTTGTTTTACTTTATATTAATTATTTTTATTTTACATATACCATAGATTGTGAGAATAATTTTTTTCCTAAATTTTATTTTTTAAAGTTAGACGAATGAACTAGTACTAATTTCCTCATGTCGTAGTGATATAAAGCTACTGAACTAGACCCAGTTGTTCGAAAGCCGATTAGCACTAACTCAGGGTTAAATTCTTAATCCATGTTCAAATTATCTTCTTAGAAAACTCGAACAGTATTTAATAAAACTGTAAATCTTTCCTTGGCGAAACAAACTGCTGCTTGAACTTTAGCATAATCCCGGGTTAACATTAACCTGCAGGGCTCGGTTCCCTAAAAACTCCGATTAGTGCTAACGCAGCGTTAATTTTTTCAATCCATTTTCCTGTTTCTTACCTTCTATAGCCTTCTTTGGGCTGGAATTTTTCGGGTTAACATGTTTGTTTTATTGGTAAATCTAAGAAGTATTTTGTAAAGCCGCTGTTACACGTTGAAACTTTTAGCCGAAACTTGTGTGCAACGACAATGCAAAACAAGTTTCAGCAAGCGTTGCACCATGTAAAAAAGTCGATTGCGTGAAAATGTTTGGAACTTCCATTGCGAGACAGGTTTCACGAAAAGTAGAACCGCTCTCTACTTCTGCAACAGTTGCAGCCATCTCAGTGGCGTTAAAAACATGAGTTTCACTGTGTAACACCGCTTGATGAAAATTTACACTTCAGTTGTAAGAAGTAATTAATTCAAACAGTGACAGTAAACTTGCCGAAGAAGCAAGAAGATTTTTTCATGGACGGCATTACTTACCACTTATTCTGAGGTATCCTCGCTGAAAAACCATGTCATAAATCTTTGTACGGAAATAAAGCCAGTCACTGATGGTGAAGACGGCTTTTACGTGTGAGAAAACTTGCTTGTTCAATCAGAAGCCGCGCGATAGAGATTTTTTAATGCAACAATCTCATGACTTTAAATCTTGCCGTACCAAAACAATCAAAAGTCTTTTAAAAAATCGTTCGCGCGAATGATGTACTCTATATTTACTGCTTCACAATTTACTTGTTGGCGTAAGTTCCAATTCAACGAAGCAAGTCTATAACTATATAAATAATTGTGTTTTGACACAATTTAGTGTTTTTAAGAACCAAAGTTCGGCGTTTCTAACTTACCCCTTGCCTAAATATGTAAGTTGTGTAAAGGTTTTGCTCCCTCACGAAAATCAGTCCTTACGTCGAGATCTGAGCAGTCTCCCCATTTGGCCACCCCACATATTTTCATGTTTAGGTCAGACGACCGACCCAAAAGTTTTGAACTTTGCAAAAAAAAAGTAGAAACAGTTATTAATGTACGTAACTAGCAAGCTGATACAAGTTGATTTTGTTTTATGCCCTAAGTAAATCATAATTTTTAGTAAAACTATTTTTGTACCAAACATGTCCAAGAGAATACATCGGTATCATCGTGCACCAATCTCACAACTGAACCCAGGCGGTCTGTACACTGATGCATGCAAACCAGTTGTTCACTAAACTCAGCATTTACGTTACAAAGCACTAAATTGACGATAAAGAAAAACACTATACGTTAAAATAAAGCGACATACCGTAGATATTATGCACGCTAAAGACTAAATAGCCGGGGTTTTTTTGTTTGTTTTTTTTACTTTTTTTACCCGACCAATCGACTCTGTAGTTTGACTTGAAAACGACTGTAAAGATAAAATCCCGTGGGAGGTAGCCTAAGTAATATGGCTATTGCTTGAAGATTTAGAGATGTAAATAAAGTTCCTTTCCTTTTCTTTTTTACCGAATATTTCAATATTTAGAAAAATGTTTCCTTTACAATTCTATTTTTCTCCACCAGGTTTTCAGTCACCCAAGTAACAAGTTCGCCTCGTTTTCGAGCTCTTGATGATTTTCATCGGCCTGCATTAGAAAAAAATCAACTTTAGTAGTGACGCAACAAAGAAATAAGATAGAACAAACCGCTGTGGTTTGATTCTTTTTTTAGTTTACACAAATATTGATTCGACTGAAATGTACATCATCTACGGACGTTTTGTCCAATGCAGGAAGTTATGAAACTTCAGCTTTTCACGAGCGACGAAAGCGCAAACGAAAGAGCATTTATGTAAGTTATGTCTCCTTGAAAACGAACTGCACGCAAACAACGACGACGAAAGACCAAACGTAAAAATGAAACACTTCTTCCATTCTTGTGAAAACAAATCACAACATGAGCGTAAGAAATAATTTAATTTTAACGACGGTTTTTCACAACAATATTCGAGTAACATTTGTGAAAACTTCACATTTTATTGCGTCTCTGTTGTGTTTTATTTTCACAAAGAACGGAAGCGACGGAAACAGAAACGGGGACAGAAAAAAAGGAAACTTTCCGTCTCCGCTTCCGTGGTACTTACGCTTATGCTAACGGTGACAAGAATAATAATATGCGTCCGCTGGTGTTTCGTTGTTTAAGTCACTCGTGAAAACTAAGCTTAAAGTGTATGGCGAACTGTTTTTTTGGGGGGGAGTTTGGCATCTCTAGAAGGCGCAAAAGAGTATTTTAAATAGTTTTTTCGATCCCGTCACATTTTCACCAAAAAATCGAGCTTTAAAGTTCCCGCGCCGGCTACGCCCAACGAAGATGACCGAGGATTTCTAAGTCTGGGTCAAGAGCAGGCCGTGACGTCACTTCAGGAATTATCCACTCTTTCCACCAGTTTATTTCAGTGTTTCACTGTGTTTCCATACAAACCCGATCATATCCGTTTGATGTAAACAAACCGAAAAATGATCGGGTTTTTATGGAAATGCAATGAAGCAGTGAAATGTAGAGTCGACGATTTCTGAAGTGACGTCACGGCCTGTTCTGGACCCAGACTTAGCAACTCTCGGTCATCTTCGTTGGGCGTGGCCGGCGCGAGAACTTTAAAGCTCGATTTTGTAGCGAAGGAGTTGCGGAACCGAAAAATTTTTTGGGAGCTTGTTTATTCGATATAAAGCTACCAATAACACAAGAACCCTGTAGGCCGCACACTTTCAAACGTTCTTTCAGTACGATATCTACCTTGAGGTTATCTTGGAAATCACCAACTGTTTTTACCAACTCGGTAAAGTTCGGCCGTGTCTTGGGATCGTGCTGCCAACAGTCCATCATGATTGTGTAACTGCGTAGGTAAATAGTGTGAAATAAACACTTTTAACAGTGTCAACGGGAGCTAAAACTTACTGGCGGAAGGTGGGGGAAAGAAAGGAGGGGCAGGACTCCCCTCCCACTCCTCCCCCATATAAACTATTGCGGGGACCAATTTCCCTGACCTCTCTTTCCACTTCTGTCGCCCTTGTTAAACTTAATATATTGTTTTTCCAAGCAAGTAAAATCCTTTTTCGCAGTGGAAGAAATAACATTGGAAAAGAAGGAAATCATTCGGCATTTGTTTAAATTCTCAATCTCAAAGTTTCACTCAAGAAAAATGTAATTATATTCTAAAAAAATAGATTTGAAATTGGAGGCATTTTCATTTGCCATCTTCGTTTGACACAAACTCAATTTCAGTTTATGTCAGTTTATTTTTTTACCACATAACGTTACAGATGATTTACTTTGTTGCTCTGATGCTAAAAGTTGAACATAGAACTTTTCTATTCATGCTATTTTTATTTGAATGATACATTTTTATTTTTGTAGAGTTTTTAAGAATAAAATTTTAAAACCCAACGTTAAACAAACAACAGATGACACTCGAAATTCTAATTAAAAACATGAATAAATAATGATGTACAACGGTTAACCATAGAAATCACTTACATTTCAAACGGGCAGTATGAAGGTTTTGCCATTCTCTCGCCACGAAGTAAATAATCCATTACTTCGTGTGCTGTTGTCAAAGTGGGATAAGGTTCACCTCCTGACATAAAAACAAGAAGAGAACTCTTTTGTAAAATGCGAGGTCGGACGGTTCTACTTCAGTGTAAAAAAACGTGTAAAAAAGTAGCAATATTGTGATTATTAGAAAGTTTATGTGTTAAATTTCGAATAATATGATCGGTTCATAATATTGTATCAGCCGCCACTCGATTTTACTCTCGCTCAGTTTGTTTATTACGTCATTACTGCATAGCGTTATTCACTTCAAGTTGGAAATCTCAGGCCTGTATCAAAACTGCACATAAAACTTTTTTTAAAGGTTAGAAATAAGTTTCTCAAAATAAAATTCCAGTAGCTGAAGACTTTGTGAAGTTGCTACTCACCCAATGTAAAAAGCTCCCACAAAAACACTCCAAATGACCACCTGAAAAAAAGTGTTCTACGAATATTAATATGACAATTACGGCTTAGTTGCTACTGCAACTAAAATTGGGAATGCTACTGCTACAACTATTACCACTACGGTTTTTTTATTACTATAGACCTACAATAACATCAACTACTACTTCTACTGTCAGTACTACCACCAGTACCATTTATAGTGTTATTACTACTGTCACTGCTACTGCCGCTACTACTATTACCATTACTATTACTATACTTACACATCAGATTTGAAGTTTGAAATGCCATCTTGCAGGGCCTCGATGGCTGTCCATTTCAACGGTACCATACTCTGCAAAAACAACGATTAAAAGTAATTGCTGCCAAAGCTGACGAAAAATCTTTTTGAATAGAAAAAAGGTTTAAATTTTGAAATAAATTTAGTAATTACATATAGTTTATGCTACTATTTGATAGAAAAAATTGAATGAAAAATTGAACATGAAAGGTGGTATATTTCTTGTCTAACAGCAGCCGTTACTAACTCGGAGACTAAAAGACTTGCGCCTTAACTTACCGTAGTTACTGTATAGTGCATTGTCTTGTAGATATCCCTCGCCAATCCAAAGTCAGCGATTTTCGCAGTAAACTGATTTCCAATTAAAACATTTCTTGCCGCAAGATCTCTGTGAATACACTGGTAACATGAAAAAATAAGATAATCTTTAATTCATAAAGCCTATGCTTGACACAAGTCATTTAGTGCGTACGTACTCCTTGTCAGAAAGACGTGTGCCCCAATCACACTTATTTAAGACGCTTCATAAATAACTAAAGCTGAATGAATGAAAGTTCTCTATCCACACTGAATTGTTTTCGCATCGTTTTCATATTGTTTCGTTTGCCTGCCCACACAAAAAACGATTCAAACGGCCGTTTGGATCTTGGGAACTATAGAACGTACAAACTGACAACATTATTAGACTAGAACTAGTCACGTGGTTCGCCGTTTAGTGTTTACGAGTGTCCACACGAAGACAAAAATATTTACTTTAAAAGCTGTGTGCGGATCGTTTTTGTGGGGACGGGACATGCTAACGAGATAAACAATTAAATAGTATATATCCGAAAGCACATTCGTGTGAGTAACATGCGCAAGCCGACTTCGTTTCGACAGCAATCGTTTTCGTGGGGACAGCAATCATCTTCGTATGGGCAGCAAGCATCTTCGTGTGAAAGGCAAGCGTCTTCGTTTGGACAGCAAGCATCTTCGTGTGGACAACAGGATAACAGGGATCTTCGTGTGGATAGCAAGCGCCTTCGTGTGGAGAAAAAGCATCTTCATGTGGATTGCAAGTATCTTCGTGTAGACAGCAAGTGTTTTCGTGAGGACAGCAAGCATCCTTATTTGGACAGCAAGCATCTTCGTTTCATATTCGTGTGGACAACAAGTATCTTTGTGTGGACAACAAGCATCTTCGTGTCTTCGTTTGGACAGCAAGCATATTCGTGTGGACAACAAGCATTTTCCGGCGTCGTGGTTGGTGCAGTGCTAAAATCTCTGCCTTCTAATCACAAGGTCCCAGGTTCCAGCCCCAGCTCAGCCAAGTGCTGAACATTTGTGTGACTCAGCTTTCCATCCTCCCGAGGTCGGTAAAATGAGTACCAGCTTCTGCTGGAGGCTAACCTGCGATGGATTAGTGTCCCGTCCAGGGGGAGTCAATGACTTCTATCCCCTTAACACCACAGAAACCGGAGATAAGCACCGGCTCCAATGGGCCACTTAGGCTCATAAATGGATTTAGCTTTAACTTTTTTCTGTAAGGAACCTCTACGAAGCATCAAGTTTCTAATACCTCCCCCACCCCCTCCTCCCTGAAAAATTAAAGAATGATCAATCAATTTAAGCAGTTATTTCACCGCCAATTAAGTCATATTGCAGAGCAAAACTTTTGTCTCCATCGTATAACTTTTGCTTATCACGTACCTCCTTTCAACAGCAATCCCATCTCCCGAAGGCCCAAAAATTTATAAGCTCTTGCTCGGAGATTTATTAGAGCGTAATAGAGCAGATATATAAATAGAAAGCTGGCGTGAACAACCAAAGAAAATAATTACTTGTTTCATGCAAGACATAGTCTCCTTATTTATAAGTATGTGTTTTAAATTTTTCAAGATGTTAGATAATAAGACAGATGTATAAATTATATTGCCTTTCAGCGAGCAAAAAACGTGCGTTTTAGTCACTTCGTAGGTTCACGAATCCCCAACTAAATATGAATGGTGGCGATTTCAATATTCTTTTGTCTACATTCAATTTCAAATTCGCACTACTAGCCTCGTTTTAGGTATCAACCTAACATATTCTTTTAAAAGTTTAACTTAAGAACAAGGCTAGTAGTGCTAATTTGAATATAGACTAAAAACATTAAGGCCCTGTCCACACGTATCCGGATATTTTTGAAAACGGCTCTGTTTTCAAAAACATACGCGTCCACAGGTAGCGTTTTCAAATCGTATTCGCCCGTCCACACGAATACGCTAAAGCCAGGTAAATACGCTATCTCTCTCTATAGAGCATGCGCTGTAACCAATAGAGAATGCGCGGGAAGGACGGGATCTTAAGTATGACGTCATCGTATTCGAAAACCTCCGTTTCGCCCGTCCACATGATAAATCTCCGTTTTCAAAATCTCCACTCTGGAGAGCATTTTCGCAAACCTCCGTTTTCATGATCAAAAACGTCGTATACGTGTGGACGGAAGGCTGAAACGGAGAAAAAAATCTTCGTTTTCGAAAATATCCGGATACGTGTGGACGGGGCCTAAAATCGCCGCCATTCACATAGAGGTCTGTTGAGGAATTTTAAAATTTCGACACTTTGGTTGAAATCTATGTGGAGAGCTAGTGGTATTCTTTGGGAATTTTATATTTTTGACACTGAAAATAGAGTAAATGAAGAACATGATTAGTTTTCTGTTTTATTGTACCTATTATCGGTTTGTTTTACAATAAAGTATCAAGTTTCGACAGCCAAACTTACATTGCCCAAACTAAGAACAGATCCAACCACAAATGTTTGGGGTTGGGTGGGGTGGAGTGGGGAGTTTGCGTTACCCACCATCTCGGAACAGTAAAATACGTTTTGTACCGATGATCTTTGGTCAGTCTTACCTTAAAGTGTAAATGACACAATTTTGTTTAATAAATTTCTTTCATTGATGTACAAAAAAGGGAATATTGAATTAAAACGGACAGAAACAAAATATTTCTACTATTCTTAGCAGCAAAAGATCCCAAAATTTACCTCTTAAAATGTCCCCGGGACTGTGGTGAGATCTGTGTCGTGACTTTAAAAAGTTTGATTTTAGTGTCGCTTGTCAGTTAGTACATTTTGAAAATAAAAAAGTAAAGTGGGAGCTTAACGCTTGTGGGATGTGGCTTTGAAAGATAAAATCGCAAGTTTAGCACATGCGTGCCAGTGATAGCTTGTAGCCACTATATTGGCACGCATACGCTGAATCGAACTTGTTATTTTATCTTTCAAAACCACATCCCACAAGCGTTATGCTTCCACTTTACTTTTTGTTCCCTTTGGGAATCTGAGGCTGTTTGGTAGCTGTGCTCTGCTGACAGGGCCTCAACAGGTAAAAACAGCTGTCCATGGCTGCTAACATGTACACTCAGGCTTACTTTATTTTAGAGTAGATTCAAGGAGTAATGCCCACGACCCATATGGCCGTAATGCCCAATATGGTGGCTACATGTTACCAATGGCACGCATGAGATGAATTTGTGTTTTGAAAATATTTGAGTTTCGTTTTCCCAATTTGATCTTTCGGCGCTCCTTCTTTGCAACATGTCTCTATCTCCGGGGATAGTTTCAATTTTTTGCCGCCATCGTGTTGCTTGTCAAACAAAATAATTTCCCAAACATGGATCACATGGTGTTTTTTCAGGTGCGATATACGAGACAGTTTAAAGTCAAAACTTTGCGTGTTTTGAATGGAAAATGTGGTTTAGCAATATGAATAAAAAAATTAGTAAGGAAATATTTTCTGTCATGAACACTTTTTTTAAAAAGAGTTTTGTTGCAGGAAGACAAGAGTATTTGTCAATTGTTCTCCTATATTCACAACTGCCTGCATTGTGTAAAACATTCGCTGAAACACAATTTTAGCATTAAAATATTTTTTTATTGTAGGTACATCAGTAAAATTTAAAAAAATTCTTTTAACTCTATCACCAACGATAAAAAAGGTCTTAATCATAACAACTGAAACAATTGATAAACTAAATACTACTTAATTAACAAAATGTTATAATATATATTAATCTTTGTAAGAATTGTATATTGTATTGTGTTCTATTGCATTGTATTGTATTGTATTGTATTGTATTGTATTGTATTGTATTGCATTGCATTGTATTGTGTTGCATTCCATTGCATTGTATTGCATCGCATTATATTGTATTGTATTTCATTGCATTGCATTGTATTGTGTTGCATTCCATTGCATTGTATTGTATTGTATTGTATTGTATTGCACCCATTGCATTGTATTGTGTTGTATTGTATTGCATTGCATTGTATTGTGTTGCATTCCATTACATTGTATTGCATTGCATTACATTGTATTGTATTTCATTGCATTGTATTGTATTATGTTACATTGCATTGCATTGTATTGTATTGCATTGCATTGCAATTTATTGTTACATTCCATTACATTGTATTGTACTGCATTGCGTTGTGTTGTGTTGCATTCCATTCCATTGCATTGTATTGCGTTGCATTACATTGCATTATATTGTATTGTATTGCATTGCATTGTATTGTTATTGTATTGCATTGGATTGCATTGGATTGCATTGTATTATATTATATTGTATTGTATTGCATTGCATTGCATTGTATTGTTATTGCATTGCATTGCATTGTATTGTATTGCATTGCATTGTATTGCATTGCATTGTATAAAAATAATAAAATTAATTGAATTGTTAAAAAAGCAGTTAACTAGAACAACTTAATGATAATATTAAGTAACACTAAAACTAAATAACTTTTGTTGCAATGTTTTTGTTAAATTTATGAAAAGCAAACACATTTCTCCAATTATAATGCCGAGAATAGTATTGGTTGCAATTTTCTATCATCGTGTTGAGCCACTCACTCAGAAAAGAAGAATTACCACCATCGTTTACATCGCTACGCATCGTTACATTTTTTCTACGTATGGAACTCGCTTTAGACCGCTCTCAATCATATTAAATTCAGTTAAGTTGACAGTGATAACGATTTTTGCAATTTCCTGAAATCTAATTGGTTGACGCACAGTCTGTTGAATCACGTTAATTCGTACGCGTTTACATAAATATCCGCACCGTAAAGAAGATCTACAGCCCCTCAGTCCTGCTGCACCAAAAAATATGGAGTTAAAAATTAGGTACATCTTATGTTAATGCAATTAAATCTTTAGTTGATACAATATCAACACTATAAAATCAGTTTAAACGGTAATATTTGAATACTTGAACCAACAAAGTAAACCTATAACAATTTTACACTCCACTTATTAGATACCAGCAAGGCTCTCGTGTGTTGTCTGCAGAGAAAGCTTGGTGAGATTGCCTCGCAGAGACGAGGCGCACACGCACAATGAAGACTCGCGTTGCCCGAATTTCGCATCCACTACTCGTGAGTGCATGTGCAAACCAAAAACTGAGTTAAAACCATATAAAGCCTTAAAAGAAATAACTGAAAATTTCTAGAGGATCATTCCTTTAGACTATTAACAAGACGTCAGTATTTAAACACTCACTCACGTCTAATTGTTATTTAAATGTATACGTGTATTTCAAATATTGAATCAGTTTTGAGATTTGAGGTTGTGTAAATGGCTTCTACATTAATCATAAATATAAAACGTTAGATGAAAATACTAAAAGCTTTAATAAAGTTTATGATTTTTTACAAGTTCTGGTCGTTCAATTATGATTAATTTTAAATGAAAGCTCTAGAATAGAATCTATGTCTGTATGTCGTTTAAGGAATGTCGCTAGTTGATTTCAAACCAATGCATGACTTTTCTTATAAGAAGCAGTAAATTTTGGCAAGTCCTCATTCATATTGATTACTATTAAATTCAATCCGCTCGATATTGAGTTCAAGCAATTTGATTTGTTCCCTCTTCACTGTATATCATGATTTATATACCCTTGTTTGACAATATATGCAAAGCTGTTATGAAATGGGATGTTGTTCATCGTGGAAGCTGGATAATAATAACGTTGCCAGCAAAAGCTCGCTCCATTACAGCAACCATCTGACGTTCCTCACCCGATGCATCAAGAACCGCATTATCCCAAGAGACCTACGTACAACTAAGAAACAATAGCCGGATCGAAAAAAGAGAAATTTCTAAAGGAAGTTTTAAAGACTCCGTATGCTTAACTCCAAACGCAAAATATCGAATATCAATTTTCGTGACGGATTTGGTACGGGATGGGAAGGGGGAGGACGCTGGAGTTTGCATTTTTGCAGTTTTGACCCTTTTTGGGACCAGATTAATTCTTTGGTCTCAAAAAACTGCAGGTTTTCGGTTTTGTTGTCTTTTGCGGTTTGCAAAGTCATATCTTTGTGCAGAATCATAATAAAGGTTCTTCCCTATTCTCACTCTTGGGTATTTTCTCAGCATACTCTTAAACTTGGGGTATTTTTCAGTCTGTCGTTCTTATAAAAAAGATTGTCTCTACACTAAAACGCTAGAAAACGCTGAACATCAAATAGTTAATGCAGAAGCCCATGAATAGAAGCCTCCACCTCCCAGACTAGCCCTTTGAGTCAACCTTTGTGCGTTTCTTATTTATTTTTAGAACGCTACGGGTGGTCTAAATTCGCGTGCACTGTTCAGAATGACCAATCAGAATGCATTTGTGTAAAACACGTGTGAAATGCGTACGAAACATGTGTGAAACTTTTCACACAGGTGAAAAGTGTGGGAAATTTTCAATTGAATTGAGCCTCATTCTGAAAATGTAGTTTTAAAAACAGAAAGCGACGCGCAAAGGCTGACTCAAGCATATAGTGCATATGGCGGCACCTGTTCATGGGCTCCTGATTAGTAACGATGATCGAAAGAGACGCCATGTTTGATTTCGGAACGAAGCGAAGAGGAAGACGCTCATAAACTTTTTTATTTTGAAACGTTTTTGATGGTCCACACCAAAACGATGGTTTTGATAAAAACGTCGATGACGCAATCGTTGGGAGAAGCTAAGAGGTCAGCAGGTATTAGAATAAATTAGATTATAATAACAATTAGGAATCTAAATTTGAGCCAGTGACCTATATACGATACCGATGCAGTGCTTTAACCAACTGAGCTGCGAAGCCGCATCTCATCTGTTGGGAGAAGGTCAATTCTAGTGGGTCCATCTATGCCTTTTAAAGTTGAATAACTATATTTGGGCTTCTCTTTCGCAATTACTTAGATTGCGTTCATAACCGTATCAAGATAGTATAATAACGTCAGAAATCTTTCTTTTTGTTATTAATTGCAAATTTTCTTCAGTTCCTGTATATAGACAATAAATTAAGTAAACATAATTTCTAATCATCCAGTTCTGTAAAATGTTAAAGAATCAAATCTTTTACTGGAAATAGTGTATTGCAACATAGAACGTTTTGGCCATAAACCATGGCCTTCATCAGCAAATGCTGGAGGTCACGTGACCCGGAAATATCACGTGACAGGCGACTAGGAAAGCGTTAGCTGATGAAGGCCATGGTTTATGGCCGAAACGTTCTATGATCCAATACACTATTTCCAGTAAAGGATTTAATTCTTTAACAAGTCTAATAATTCTAAATTCAAACAGAACACAGGGAGACGCAATACAGGGTATGTGATTATTGTATATCTACACAGTCTGAATACTACTCTTTTCTCCGTACGTGTAGGTCTCCAAGTCATGCAGCCGTACCAACCTCACCTCCATTCACCGTATACAACAATAATCTTCACGACAGAACAAACAGTGTTTATATCAGCACAGTCAGTATATGGATATAAGTGTAACGTGGGACTAGCTCCACTTTCCTGTATTTTTTAGTCATTTCAGTTGTTGGTCTCTGTTCTGACCTCGGTAAGGCCGCCGATGCTAAAACCTGGTCAGTACATAGGACCAACTGGGTACCGTATTTTCTGATTTAACACCCAGCCCCGTTTAAACGCCGGGTTGACAAGGCTGAGTTTTCAAACCCGGTCCATGGACCCATCGTTCATGGACCCCCTATGAAATATAGAAAATTAGAAAAAGTTCTAACACGAATATTGTTTGTCTGAAGATATAACGCGTAGACAGTAAATTTGTATGAACTGAGGAGCAAAATTCTTCATATTTTATTTACTTTGTCTATTTCATTTATTTATTTATTTATTTTGTTTACTTATTTATTTATGTTTATTTTGTTAGTTTGTTATTTAGAGGAATTTGTCTGTTTGAATAAGCACTTGATCCCCTTTGTGGAGCCACTGCTGTATTTATCATTCAATAGAAAAAATCAAGTTTCCAACCAAGAGTCGACAGTAAAAAATCTATTGCAACTAGCCTTGTTATACTTACATATACATCAGCCATACTAGGACGCTCTTTCAAAAACAGAAGGAATTTATCTGGTAGAATGCGATTGCAACTGTTATGTTGGACGAAATGGACGCACGATTAAATGCAGAATAAAAGAACATAAAAGGTAGACACATAACGGGCAACATTACCTTTCCGCCATTGAAGAGTATATTCTTTCTAATCCCGACCATCACATAAACTTCGAAAAAACTCAAGTTCTCGCAAAAACACAAAAATAAATACCTAGACTAGTTAAAGAAGCCATAAGAAATGTAAAAACGTCCCAACAATTTTAATAGAGATGACTCTTACAAATGAAGTTTTACACGGAAACAACTAATCAGGGAGAAAAATCTTACCGCTTGAACAGTTTTATTGTGCTGCCTCCATACAACAGAACAATAACTAGTTCTATTTAACAATTTCTATCGATAGAAGATGAGGGCGAGTATTCTAATTGTTTTAGTAGAAATCTCTGGAGAATAAACAAAAGAATAACGATAATTTTTTGATAAATAAAGTTTGAATCTATTCAAACAAATGATGATAAACTGTTTTCGCATGCTGAGCGGTCTGTTCGGCAGTCTGTTGAGTGAGACTTGTTAAATTAATTCTATCAGTTGCCGATAGCA
>JAOCNB020009970.1:0-14060 GCA_026546465.2 Palythoa caribaeorum | reverse complement strand
TGCTGCTGTTTTCTCGGTAAGTTATTTCTCAATGTTGTTGAAGAATTTCGTAGCTGCTTATCAAAGCCTGAGGGAAGTGTGTGCCATTTCCGGACCTTGTACGTCAACAAGGACGTGGTCTGTTTTTCATTGTTCGCCAACTACATTGTAACTAACCAGATAGACATGTTTTGTTACATTTTTGGGTTTCACTGATTCGGTTCACACATAGAATTCTTATGCTTATGCTTATGTCTATGCTTATGCTTATGCTTATGTCTATGCTTATGCTTATGCTTATGCTTATGCTTATGTCACAGTGTGAACCAGCCTTAATTACTGTGCCGGCGCGAAAATCAGACTTGCTTTTGAAAAATCGATTGTGGCATTTTAATTTTGTACAGTAAATCATCGAAACTAGTACAAAGAAGTGTTTTCCCAAATAAAGAATTTATAACAAAAAAAAGAAAGAAAGAAGCCGAAAGAAAAAAGAAATAATCTTGAACGAGGAAAAAAAGATAAAAACGTAAAAAAGAAAGAAACAGAAAGAAACAGAAAAAACGAAAAGAAAGAAAAAAAGATAAGGAAAGAAAGGGAAAACAGAAAAAAAAACAGAAAGAAACGGAAAGGAAGGGAAAAAGATAAAAAAAAACGGAAAAGGGAAAAAAACAGAAACAAAAAAAAGAAATGGAAAGAAAGGAAAAAAAGGGAAAAAAGAAAGAAATAGAAAAAAAGAAAGAAATGGGAAGAAAAGGGGAAAAAAAGAAACGGAAAGCAAAAAAAAAAAAGAAAGAAACGGAACTGAAAGAAAAAATCAAATACATAAATTATTACTGCATTTTTTAACCACAGAGCACCAAAATGGCGATTTGCAGACTGTTAAAGCAAAGAAGATGGCACGTGCAGTTCGTGCTTTGTCTGACTGAATTAATCTTGGCGTCTGAATCAATTCAGCCGTTCAAAATAATTTAGATCGGACCAAAACTGATGTCTGAAATGGGCCTTAATGACATTAATCACGTCTGAAAGGAACACTTTTAAAAACTTTGCTGACTAATCCTAACAGGAAAATGTGAGAAATTTCATGACTATGTAACCAAGACGTCATATGACGTCATAGCCGACGGTTGTCGCCCATTTATCGCTATCACGTTCACGCAAGACATCTTTAAATTGATTAAATAGTTAGATTAAGAAAGAGAAAAAGCAGTGACGAATCAATTCTAAAATATTGCGTACATTTTAGCCGAAGAATAAGTGAGTAAAGTAAAAAAATATTTCCGTCTTGAGATCACGTACACCGTAATCGAGAACGAGGCTACGCTTGAAAAAGCAACCGCTGAACGGAAAAGAAAGTCAAACAAAATCCGACGTGACATTTGATGGAAAAATTATAATTGGTTTGTTCTCGTTGAAGATAGTTCCTTTCTTTTTGCAGACTGACTTTAACAGAAAGTTTAATTTTAATCCTGCTAGTGTGAAACTATTTGAAGAAAAAAGATTCGACTTGGAGCAACTCATAAAGGTATCATGATTTTTAAAAGCCTTGTTTCACCGCTCATAATTCAGTCAGTAAGAAGATTTCCAACGACTGCGAGAGTTGGTACGTTAAAGCCAAGTTCTGCATTGTCCAGATTTATGAACCAGGAAGCAGCAGATAAGCAGTCAAAAGGTAAAGATCTCAAAAATGTTTGATAAAACTGTTTTGCTGTCCCGTTTCGCGATGGAATATTTCATATCTCGTGCTCATTGTAACTGTGACGGTATTTTGACATTTTATGGTTTTAGTGAATACAATTTAAGTAATATGAAACGAAGAAGATAAGTTGTAACTATACAATACAATACAATGTACTTTATTTTGAAACGGTAAAAACATATTTACACCGCAGAGGAGTTTTCTAACATATTGCCCTCAGTACAAACACACAATTGACTATGAAAGTAGATTTAGCAATCAGGCACTAAACATAACACAAACTCACAAAATAACCATACGAAACATTACAATTAAATTATTTTCGTCTTCTGTTCTAGTCAATACAATTGATAAAATTCATTTACAATCAAGAAAAAAAGATAAATAATTTAATTAAAATAGCAGCTACAAAAAGTAGAAAATGGCAAGCAATTCAACAAGGCTCTTCAAGATGTTTAACAGAGTTGAGTTTCTGTGGAAAGAGCTCTCTCGGTTTACTTCCTATTAAATCAATGGCAAATTCAAAATTTTAATCCGATCAATTTTGGGTACTGGCTGCAAGATAAATTTCCAATAAAGCTAAGTACTATTAATGTTTGTATTATTATCATTGCTATTGTTGCTGTTTTTATTATTATTACTATTTTTAATTTTATTATTATTACCAGCTGTAAGTGCAAGGTTGCACATATAAATTAACTTTGGTACAATCATGGGCAAACTTTGTGGTTACTGCATCGATAGACTGTTGAGAATAGCAGATTTTTTATATATTTTGGCACGCGGTACTGGTGACACCAAACCAAGGGTCAGAGCTCAAGTGGAAAACCGCAGAAAAATTGCAGGCACGTGGGCCAAACTATCGGCTCCAATGCCGAGATACACGCCAAGGATGAAAGTTTTATTGAAACACTTAATGTTAGTTTTGTTACATAGTAGGCACAAATCTTCAAGTTCTGACTTTCTTTTCCCGATATCTGAATGCTTCTGTCCTGAAGAAAGTCTTGAAGAAAGGCCACTTGTTTTGTTTGGAAATATTCCCGAGAAAGTGAGCTGTTGTTGTTGTTGCAATCCGCCATACTTGCAACATTTGCGCGCGCACCAGCAATTAATTTTCACACGGTTTTCCACTTGAGCTCTGACCCTCGGTTTGGTGTTACCAGTACCGCACGCCAAAATATATCGAAAATCAGCTATTGAAACAGCTCAAATTTTTAGATGTTTTATTTCTGCTTTTTATTTGTTGAGTTTTATTATAAAACAACGAAATATGGGCATGACCACATGGGGAAAGAGCCGCAATTTCAGATCTTTTCAGAACTGTTTGTTTGCAAATTTGCTCAGAGAAGTTTTCAAGGATTTGTTGATTAGTGATTTGGATTGTTGTGTTAAACATTGACTGAAGTGACTGTGAGAATCTTCAAGTTTATGTGAAATTATACTACTAGCTTTAATGGATAGAAACTAACTTTTTTAACTACTTGATATTTGGGAAATAACATCTGTAAATCATGCACCCAGCTAAGATTTTAGTAGCGTAAAATAAACTGAAACTAAAAATAAGGCTGTTGTAAGTTTCTGACACAAAAAGTTAAATGTTTTTTTAATTAAGATTATTTTTCATAACAACAATTTTTTTATTACCTTAATTACAGTTTAATATGTACAAATTACTTGACTGACATTGGTAATCCTCACCTAGAAAAGCCTAACAGCTAAACAAAGCTAGATGGATAACATGACATACTTCAAAAGACACCTTTTTACAGGTTTCAATTTTAATTAATACAAATAACATTTATTAAAGTTAAACTTTGTAACTCCTAACACTAACAGACAGAGTTATGATCAACTAACTCGGTGGTTTTATGTAGTGCCATTTTTTGCTTAAACTGTTATGTTCTTAGTTCTTAATTCTTACTTGCGACCTTTATGCAGTTTCTGCTCACCTGAGGCAAGAATTACTTGCCATTGACAAGCGGGCAGATGTTAATTTCCAGGCCTAACTTTGCTTAATCTTGTGAATTTATTTTATACAACAACAACAACAACAAAAACTTTATTCAGTACTCAGATGGAAGATTACAAGAGGTTTGTATTAAGGGTAATTGCAGGAAGAGAGCACAAGCTACTTAGAAAATAGCATAGCTAATCGAGCTAAGTAGCCAGGCCAAGCGGGAAAATTATAGTAATTATGTATACTGGGAGCCCAGAAGGCACTAGAAAAATATAAATAGCAATAGCAGTACACACAAAAACACACACACACACAAAAAAAAAAATGACAAAGAGCATCCAATACAATACTGCAGTTTGATTAAGTATCAAATTGATACTCATTTAAGATCGATTTATGACATTTATTGTTGACTTGATCCAATTTGAGGGATTCACATTAGCGGGAGAGAGTTATGGTGTGGATTTTCTTTATTTTGAAGTCATTCATAATTCAACCCAAAAAGGAGTCAATGTTTCGAAAGTCCGTTGTTACTCATAAAACACTTCCCAAAACTAACAAGTTTCATTGTATTTCAGTATTTAATCGTTTTAATTCAGATGGTGACAATGGGTGATAATAGGTTTTTATAGCGAGGATTTATGAAAAGTGTAAGCATTTGAAAATTTATATAAAAGTTTCGTCGATCTGGCTCCAAAGGGGTAAAGTGAGAAGGGCAGCCTCAACCCCCTCCCCCAGCACCAACACCCATCCCCCTCCCCTTCCCCTTCGGAGGGATCCGCCACGTACGATCGCTGTATGTCGAGTGAATGCAGCCGGTTAGACTTGTGAGACTGTCCCAGTCAGTACTTACTTGCTTTCTTCCCACGCAGCTTTCACCTCAACCTTCTCCAAACGCCATTGCTCAACTAAGTAAATTCCATTGTGACGAACATCAATCTTTTCCAGTTCACCAAGATCTGCCACAGAACGCACCACAAACGACTCAATGCTTCCTGCTGTTAATTTTCGCCTAAAACAAAAAAAAAATGCGATTATTCTTAAAACTAAATCCAGACCATTGTGATATTGCTTTGTAGTAGTTTGCAGTATGGCGGATAGGATTGAAACTCTTTTCCAAGCCAGTTTGCCGTTTCTTGGTTTGTTTAATTACCTCCCTGGTTTACTGTTATTAGAAAACTACATAACTCAATACAATCTTTATTTAGTGGCTATAAATGAAGATTGTATTGAGTTATGTAGTTTTCTTATAACTCGAAGCTAATTTCCTTACTTTCAGAGGTTTTGTCTACTGTAAATTTTATTTATTCTGCTAGAAGGCATGTTAGCTTGAATCTACAGTTTGGGTGGGAAAAAGATAGGGACCGTGTTTTGCGGCATTTTGTAATAACGACGTATTTTGTAATACCGATTGCGGCATTTTGTAATATTGTGCGCATTTTATAATGAAATGTGCAGCATTTTGTAAAAAATCTAAACTACGCATTCTGTAATAATTGTAAGTGTACGCAAATTGTAATAATGTCTGACGCAAATTGTAACGAGTTCTTTCAAATGATATTAATGTGGTAACCGACACAGCTGATCTTTATGGTTGTTGATTGTTAGTATGAAATGAATGTGTAACATTCGTTCTATCATTGTCAAAAACCCTTTGTACACTTAATACCGCCTGTTCTTATGCAATTGTTTTTTTTATACAGGCAGCCAAAACCTTGTCCTTTTGTATTCAACTTCGATCTAAGGATTAATCGATATTCAATATGGAGGCTTTTATAAATAAGGGAGTGGCCAACAGGCCATAGACTGGAATTTGGCCTCAGGGTGCCGTAGCCTACGGCTCTTTACAACTTAAACCATTACACAAAATACTTTGTTTGCAGAGAGAGCTGGGGCATTTTTATTCTAGTTAAGTACAATAGACCCCTTTTGTTGAAGTGTTCCAGAACGTTTTGATAAGGATTGTAGGACAAGAGCCGCCGGCCGTAAAACCCCTGGGGGGATCTTTTAAAACGAAAGAATCCTTAGAAATATATGGAGAGTCTACAATCCCTTATGCCACGAAAGTACAGAAAGAACATGGCAATTCTATAAGACTTTAAACAGGAACTTTAATTACTTAATACAACGTATTGAACTTTAAACTTCCGTAGTACATTGTGCATTTAACATTAGTTATTGTCTCTTCCGGCAAAAAATGCTTTAACAGGTACAGCAATAACAAGTAATAGCAATAAAAACAACCGAAAACACGCTAATGCGGTAAAAACGAAAAGAAAATAACAAGTCATTTGCACCAAAAAATGTTTTTAATTCTGCAACCTCCAATATAAATAAATATTGGCCGTTGGTCGAGACTTATTTTTTTGTATTGAGAAAAGAACTCAAATATGTTTGATATTTGGCTTTATCTGTTACAAAAACACCGTAAACGTTTCCCATATACAAGGAAATCTTGTCGATCCAACTTGTCACGGATAACAAGTGCGCGCTGCAAGTTCGCCAGTGTGCGGCGGGCTTTAGGTCTATCTACTTAGTGTTCAGGTTAACGAACTAAAGTTCCTACAATAGAAACGAAATGCTATAGAAAGAACAAACGGTCGCAACTGTGGTGATCACATCATTTGTTCCGCGGTTCACACCATTCATTCTAAACGGAAATTAACACAGTATTCTACGATAAAAAAAGGTGTTTAGAGCTGTGAATTTAATCACGACACCTCTGTAATAGTTTGTAATTTGCGTCAGACATAATTACAATTTGCGTACACTTAAAATTGTAACAAAATGCCGCAGCCCTTATTACAGAAGCGTCGGTCAGATTTATTACAAAATGCTGCGCATTTTATGCGCACAACATTACAAAATGCCGCAATCAGTATTAGAAAACGCGTAACTTATTACAAAATGCGTCGTTATTACAAAATGCCCCAAAACATACCGGCATATAACTTTTTGCAAAATTTTTGAACGATGGACAAAAGTACCCACTTGTTCTATAAAAAGGAAAACTCGTATAAATTACAATTCAAAATAGGCTTAAACGTTTCTATACACTCAGAGAGAGAAAAACTAATTAATCTTGCTGTTACTAGTACTGGTCATGATCTGCGTACAAAACTCGAGGGTAGACAACAAAACTTATAAAAAATACTTGTTAATAATTATGTTTATTTGCACTGCGCTGTAATATTATGTATTCTAAGTGATATAGTAATATTTATTAGATAGTTCAATTTTATGGAAATACGCAATTCAGCCTATGCTGCAATGTATTTTAATAAAGTACCTACCTACCTAAACAGGCTCGGACAGTAAAAGACACCTCTAGTACCTTATAACAAAAATCATCCTTGACGGTACAACACGTGGCATATATTACAACTCTAGCCCCTCTCTAGTATTAAAACTTGTAGTGTACGTACTGTAATAAATTATCCCCAAAAATTTGCGTAGTTATATCATCATGCACTTGTAGCCATTTCTACTTACTTCTTTAGTCGGACTGTGCCTGTTTCTCCTTTACTGCCGAAGATCTTGACATGAACAGGTTTGTTAATTCCAGCAAACCAGCCATAACCCGTCTTGAATGTGATCAAATAGTGGTACACTAAAAGTATATACATCAAGTGTGAAACATTGTCGTAAGTCCTGTACACTGTTTCTGTCTAGCTACACCTTTAGATAATGCATCTAGTATTTCACTGTTGTTTCTTTCAATAATTAACTCTCTATATCATGTATCTAGAATAACAGTCATTGGGTCTAACTGACCTATGTAAGATACTAATAATTAACAATTAGACCCTTCGCCCTTAAGGGCCACTGATCTAAAGCCTATTCGGCGAAAATATTTATTTGGAAATAAACTGAAAGAAAGCAACACGCTCATTTGCGCCAAACTTTGAATTCAGTGTCGTCTTCTCGCCTGGCAGCAGCGTATAAAAACATTGTGAGACTTCATTTAACTCTTCTTTCTCCAGCTCTTGTATAACTGTTTTAAATTTTGTTTGGTTTGCAAACCATTCTATAATAAAAAAGTGACAATACATTTGAAAAGAGTTTTGAAAAACGTAAAGCTTGTTTTGAATTTCTAAACAAAGTTCGTAGTTTTGTCCAGTAACAAAAAACAACAAAATTTACCATAAAAGATCTTCATCTCGTACTTTGTTGCCCTTTTGCCTTTGGTCTTTTAAGGAATGTAATTATTCAGTAATTATCTAAAATCTCCTTTGAAATTCCGCCATTGTTTTGATAGCTTTTCAAAAATTTCGCTACTCGAGGACTATTGCTAATAGTCCCCTAGTACCGTAGCCAATCAAAACGCAGGATTTGCATTATAGTTACCCAGTTGGGCGATACTAATAGGTAAATAGCCATTTGTGAGTGACAACTGTGCTTATTTTTACTATAAGCCACATTACATTTACTATAAAATACTTAACACTGGTTCTCAAGTTATACTCAGTTTACCATTTCGTTCCCAGGGCTTTTCCGTAGAATGTGGTTGGGCCTGGGAACGAGGTTGCTTAGTTTACCCTGACCCGGTACAGAAATCCTTGAAATGTGTATGGAAAAACAGTCTTTGATTCACATCAATAATACATTGTCCGTATCTCTTACCACAATGAGGTTTCTTAGGATTTTCATACAGATAATATTTTCCATATTTGGCAAGGCTGGGGTTGCGAGTTTCGTATCCCATGGACAGACAATGAGGGTCGCATTTCAGGCAGCGTCCACGTTCAAACTCGTCAAAGTTGTCACAAGGAAAGGCTCGCATGGGACACTGGGATAGCACTGATTCTGTGTAGTATTCAGGAGCACTGTAGTGGTCACAAATGAGATAACTCAACGGTCCTGCAGAAAACACATTCAATGTTTTTCGTTACTAATAAAAACTTTAAATATCTTCGCGTTTGAAATATGATCACGCTCTAGTTAAAAGAGTTTAAAAAAAGATTTTTTTGTGATACAATGTTTGTAAGAAAAAAAGTATAAATTATCACATGTGGCAGAAAATTGCGGAATGGCGAAAAGATCGCTAAGCAATTCATCAATACTATAGTTGTTTGAGTTGAGCTAATATAAGTAATTGACCAAGTGAACAGTCTTTGGATTGTCTTTCCTATTTTCTCTTGCGCAGAAAAAAATATGGAGTTTTCAAAATCAATGAAAAAACTTAATATCATTAAAAAGGTTTTTATTACAAAGTAAGTAAGTTTTTCCCTCCAAATTACGACTAAATAGCAAATTAGATGATACCAGTTGATCTATTTTCTTGCTAAAGCTCACATTTTTGCACAAAATTTGTTTCAGTCTCGACCAGCTACGCATGATACAACATAACACATCGACTTTTCCGTGTTTATTTGTTCCTGGATTGTTGACACACTGTTGTTGATAGAGACACAGTCTGTCACCTCCGTTGTTTTTCGATTTTTTTAATACAAATAGTCAAATTTATAGCTCCAGAAAAGCCAACAATTATCAAACACTTCATTGCCGAACAAACCTCGAAATCCTTTATCAAGTACCAAAAATTTGGAACTCCCTCCCTTCTACAATCACTACTCTGTCCAGCTTTTTTAACTACTTGGAATTTTAATTTACTCTAATAATTAAATTATGATTGGCTAAGCCGCACATACATTGTTACTATATAATGTTCGAGGTGGCCTCAATTATAAGTCTGGTGGTTTCCAGAGGTCATCCGTTGCCGTACATTAAAAAATGTAATAGTACATTTTTTGATATCAAGAAAAAAGGCGAAATGTATGATGGTGATGAGACACTTGCCGTTAAGTATTCCAGCACACCCCTGTTTAGAGCCTCCGTTCGGATAGAAATCCACGTGACCAACGGCCTGGTACATCCCGGTTTTGATGGTGTCTGTGTGAATGACGTCCACAAACGACGCGTCACTGGAGTCCAGTCTCACTGCAGGATGCTCGGCCTCAAACAAGGCCCCTGCAGGGTCTAATCCTGTGTATAACGTATTTGAACGTATTAATAGACCTTATTCATAAAAGCTAAGCTAAATCCTTGTACGAGAGCCAAAGTGGCCCAATGGAGCCGGTGCTTATCTCCGGTTTCTGTAGTGTTAAGTGGATAAGAGTCACTAACTCCCCCTAGACGGGACGCTAATCAATCGCAGGCTAGCCCCCAGCAGAAGCTGCTACTCATTTTACCGACCTTGGGAGGATGGAAAGCTGAGTCAACTTTAAAGGAAAAGAAGGCCACACAAATGTTCAATACTCGGCTGAGCCGGGAGTCGAACCTGGGACCTTGCGGTTAAAAGGCAGAGATTTTACCATTGCATGCTCCAACCACGCCGGCCGCCTGATGACTACCTAATCCTTGTTATCTTTTTGGTTGGTTTATTAAGAAGGTAATTTGGGTTTTTAAAAACAACTCAGTTCCACTTACCAGTTATCCTCCCCAACAGATGACCAGACTGTTTAAGATGTCTTCCGGCGTAGCCTGCAATATGGGCCCCCAAACTGAAGCCCACCAAGTAGTAGGACCCTGCTGAGTTGTTAGTGTTGTTCATGAGGAACCTTATCAGCTCAGCTATCTGAACACCCACAAGGCGGGTATTACCCACCGCTTGCGGATAAATTGGGGTTCGCGACCCTCCATGCCAGTCCACAATGATCACGTTCATATCTTCTTTCTTCAACAAATCAGTTCTCATTCTATTAACCCACGGACTGGCTCCGTGCTCTGTTGGAAACAGTCAGAATATTTTCAAGTCAGATACGGTTTCGAGTATTATTGAGATTTTTTAGCCACAACGCAACCAAAAGGATGAAGCAATCGAGCTTCCGAAATAAACAGCTTAGTCAAGCCCTGTTCCATATAATCGCTCAATATCATATAATCGGAAAATTATTCCTTACAGCCCCAGGCAAATTATCAACCTCCAACTTCCCCTTACATAACTCAAACAAAACAATAGAACTGGTAATGAGAAGCAAGGAATTGATCAAGTGAAATAAGCTATGGCAGTTGAAATGCCACATTCTCCCAGACTGCTTATATAGAATGTATGGAACTCAGTTGGGAGAATTTAATAACACGTCATTTATCGTGCTGGGCGACGGAAGCGACTGCAGCGACGGAACGATTATAAGGAAACCAGGCTAAAAGAAATTACATTTTGCATGGCGACAGTTGCAACTGGAGCGTCTGCAGCAACAGGAACAATTATAGGGAAACCGGGAAAGAAATTTTTATGGCAATAGTTCCGACTGGAGCGATCAATTTCTTGTTATCCTAGCTTTTCGCCTTCAATCTCATTTTATGGGGAAAAAGTAAAATAATTTGAAGTGTTTTTTTTTTAAATTTTTGTTTGTGTCGGTTATCTATGTTCTGAAAAGCATTCGTGCAGCTGTTTTGTTCTGCATATTCATTGTAAGTAATTCAGAAAAGTTTGAATATTTTCATACCTAGCCACCCATGTATTATAAACATGGTTTTCTTATATCCATTGTAGTTGGAGTTTGTGAGCTTGTCAACGTCTGTGTCATCTATAAGGTCTGAGGAGGGACTGGCCCGAGTAAACAAGCGAAACTTGGTTTGAATGACCGAAGGGTGTTGTGGGAAATCCACTAGAGGTCTTCCATCAAAGGGCGGGTCGTGGCTGAAGCAACCGTACTTCGGGTAGCATATACCAGCACCTAAAAAAGAACAAAAAATTCTGACAAATTCTTATCTAATAAAAGATCCTTGATTTTGGAACCACGTAACATTGATTTTGAAATGAATTGAAACAGATATTTCCATACAAACATGAATGAGCCGTTACCAGGATATTTTAAAAAACGTATTGATAAAAAGGCGTTCTCTGGTAAAACTTGCTTTAAAAAATTAGAAGCTTCGCAGTCCGATTGATGTCTTCGAGGGATAATATATGAGTAGGAATATTCTTCATTGGCTCGATAATGGCCTTGGCTATTCTTCCTTCAAGAGTGTTTGATTAAGGTATCTTCTTAAAACACTAGCTACTCTTTCCGCAAAAATCGGCATATTATAAGTTTTCCCTTTACAGCATGTTTTAGTCGAGCAACAAAGAGATTGGTTTTCTGATCCATTACAGTTATAAGGAGCTTCAAAAGAGAAGGAACCCGAATATACAAAATACACCGTCTAACACATATTCAAGTACTATGATATTATTCGAAGATTTATGTGACTCTTGGAGGCTGCAAACTATTTAAAAACTAACTGCATTAGTAATCATGTATAACTGAGTGTCACCTTGCCACACGGCTAGTGGGAAAATTTCTGCAAAAGTTGCCCTTAATAGTTTTTTTAAAAGTCAACGAATCTGCTGTTTAGAGTTAATAGTTTTTTCCTCTTATTTATTTCGTACCAAACAGCAAGCCAACAAGAAATTTTTTCGTTTGTGATTTTGTCTTCAAGATCTTTCAGCGGAAAAAACTTCAATCTTTCAACGCATTCGTTGAGTTTACGAGCAGAATGAATCTTCAGCTAGGGCATAGCATTATTTGTTTGAATTCGAGTGGTAGTCTCCATTATACTCAGCTATTCCACAAACAGAAAGTGTAGGCTCGCTATGCTGTTTCTGGCGATTCAGTTTATACTTTGTACAGTCATTACAGACATATAATCTAAGTTACGCCAGAAGGCACTCACCGCCTTGACTTTGTGCTATAAAGCCGCAGAGACAGAGCAAAATCTCCAGAATAATCATCATGCCGAGAGCTGTTGTAAATTGTGGCTTGAGCGCTACCCAATCTCGGTTTTAATTCTTGGAATTATTTACTCTACTTTATGCACACACCAACTGTTTGCCACTTTATAGCTCTCACATTAAAATCAATGTTAACTTTACTTTAAAAGTTTGAATATCAAAGATAACCAGTTATTTTCTTTACATCTTTAGCTCGCCCGTATTTATATCAAAAATGTTTTACCAAAGACTTTTTATACTAGAATGTTAGATCTGAGGGCTACTGTATCTTCTTGTAAGTCAACGGAAGGCCTGGGAGGAACCGTTAAAAATAACTCATTTTAATTCACTTTGAGGGAGTCAATTTACTTGTTTACTTCAAAATGTTTTCAAAGTGAATTTTACACTAAAACGTTTTCCTTTACCCAAGCACAGCTGTTCAAATTCAAAAGAGAAAAAAAGCAACTGAGAAGGAAACAAAAATTTTCAACACTTGAAAACTAGAAAGATATTTGCCAAAAAGTGAAGTCGCCAAGTACACAACAATTAGCTGAGGTTAATAGTTGACACAGGTACAAGTTCAAGTTTACGCGAGACAGATTGTGAAATTCACTGATTTAGCGAACTTTGCACATGGGAGTCATTAATCGTGTATTTGATTTGTTATTATAGATTTTATAAATTTGACTTTCAGAAAACGAAAAACAAAAAGAAATTGTTTGAAAAGGAACACATGGCCAAACATCACCGGGTGTATAAATTGTTAATTCAAAACACTAAGGGAGATAATCCTTTCTTTCAAAAGAAATTAAAATTTCGCTGATGTTTGAAACAGTTAGGGTTTCGATCCAACCCTTTCATTGATTTTAATACACACGCTCTCTTTTTATAATCACTTTTCTTTTTATAGGAATCTTAAATTGAGGCTAATAAGTTTATCCAGAATTTAAAATCGCACTGAGAGCTTATACGAGGATAAGACTTTACAAGGTATTCACCATCTTACAACAAACTATAACGAAAAGTCCCTCTGAAGTTATGAAAATTTCCAGATAGAAAATAGCAAATGTACACCCAATAATAACAATTAGGAACATTTTACGAATATTTTGGGCTGAAATCCTGAGGAGAAAGCGTATCTGATTTACTTGCCGACACGTTTAACAGGCCGGTTTTCTAAAACCTAGTTTTTTTATTGATAAAGACTTTTCCTTCAAGCAAGGCAAAAATGTCATTTTCAAATTATAATTCAAGCCGCAAGGATTTTAAAACCATGCAGTGCTCTCGTTTGAAATTGAAATGGTGTTTATTCCGCTTTGTAGCCATATTTAAATGACTAAATTCTGTAGCAATATAATTGGATTCATGAATTTTTTACAATAATCAGTAAATGTTGGCCTATTGGTCTTAATTTTTTAAGAAACTCGACCTCAGTCTGATCACATTCACTTTGAATTAGGGTTTGAAAAGTCTTGAAACAGAAGTTTCAACATTTTATAGTGAAAAATACTGAACTAGCTACAAAATAAATTCTTGATCCTGTACTCCGTCCCATTGAATAAAATGTTTCATTTACATCTGAAAACGAGCCTTAATTGTTCTCAGGGCTTGGCCACATTACACGCTTTTTTTCAAAATAAGAACCAGTACATTTTGCCGAGGCCCATTGTTCTTAATTTTTTGGCGATTTCAGCCTCAATTTGTTCTTAATTTGTTCTTATTTCTGT
>JAOCNB020009867.1:0-14061 GCA_026546465.2 Palythoa caribaeorum | reverse complement strand
ATTCCCTTTTAGTTGGAAGTCTCAAAAGGCCATTTTGTCGCTCGTTTTAGAGAACATAAAACAATTCAAAAATTCAATTTAATTAAGATTTTTAGTATAGTTCGAAAGCCAGCTCTATAAGCTTTAATTTGATATATGGGTTGGGTTTAGGTATCTACGGTTTAAGACAGATGAATTGAATCGATATCGTTTTAACGCAAAACACCCCTAAAGGTTTAATCTTAAACATAATGTAATCTTAAATATAATGTAATCTTAAATGTAATGTACAAAACGCTAAGGGAGCCGCCATCTTTGCACCCACGATCGAATCCGCGACGTCACAACGTCAAATTGCAGTTTGTTATCAAAGAAATGCAAGGTTTTTGTAAAACTGGTTAAAAAATTGGTTAATTTTATGAAAAATGAAATCATTAAAACAGTCCAAACAAGGCAATAGAGCTGATTTTTTTGCCAATTTAACGTTGTGATATCAGACGTCAGTAAATTACGGCAGCCCCAACTGGATTGACCAGTTCTCTTTTATTCATTTTTGCAGAATACGAACAAACAAATCTCTTTAGAAATTAAATTTCCGGAATTCGAAACAGACGCAGTTTAACGTAAAAAAATAATTTTAGTGTTGAGCTTCCCTATTACTATTGCTAGTTTATTTCCGTTATCCAATTGATTTTATTTAATTTATATTGCTATTATTGTAAGCGCCGCTGGATATAAGAAATGCGTTGCGCTATATAAGCTATGTGTTATTATTATCATTTATATTTAATATTTAAATTCAAAAGGGAACGGCTACAGTAAGGAATACGCTGTTTGTGCCATATAGGTTTATTATTTTATTTTCTCAATTAAATGAGTTGTTATCGTCCTATTCTTATATATACTTCCCTCGGCAGCAGGAACTATTCGAGTGGCCTAATCATACACAATCAAACATAATGGGGTTTATACTCAACAGTAACAACGTTAACAATGATGAAACAACGTAAACAATGTAAAATTAAAGCCTACAATAGGTTTTAGTGCGCGCCAGAAATCGTTCTTTGCTAAAAAACAGTTTTACTAATGATATAGCTTTGATTTTTGAGCGCAGGTACGCGAACCGATATAAATATATTGATAATTAAACTTCATCTATTGATATGCTTGCACTACTTCGCGTCGCGCCGTTTTTTCCCGCCTTTTCTCAAACAATGAATGATGGATCTTTGAAACACAAAGACGAGCGACCCTTTAAACTGTGTAGTTAAAAAGTAGTAAAATACTGGTAATCTCTTTCTATCGTGATAATATAATTGAAAGACGTATTTGAGTTTCAAAGCACCACCTAAATTAGAGCCCCCGTGACTGAAGCTGACTTATTAACTAAGCCAGGCGACTGTCATTTTGAGTTTAGGTATCTACCCGGCAGGGATAAAGTACTTTTTCTTGGACAATAATCAAATTTAAGTATCTCTTAGTCAGAACAAGGAAAGTGTTCTGATCTCGGTGATACTTTTTTTGAGTTAAAACGTTTATAGGTTAAGATACTGTTGCTAGTGGACCTTTCACTTTATGTGAGCTTTGTGTATCCTAAGCTTTGATTTCCCAGAACGCCTTTTGGGATAGTCGCTTTTACTATTGATTGTAGCTGTAAATGTTTTTTTCCCATGGAACTTGATTAGAATCGCGTCATTGGCAAAAAAACGTTATGGGTTTCCTTCCTCCAAACTACAAAAGAGCCAGCACACTGAACATGCACTTCAAAGGTCTACTGGGCCACTTTAGTACGGAAACAATCTAAAATCTCGACTGGGCCACACGTGATTATACGATCTGTTACCTCTTCGCCACAAGTCGACACTGGAACAAAAGGGGTAAAAAGGTACAGTTTGGTTTATGTGCTTGTCCAGTGAGCAAGAAGAACACTTAGGTCGGTTGTGTTGTTGGAGATTAACAGTTGTTAGCAAGGAAGATTGGAAAGGTACTTTTCCAAGGTTGTATTGGCATGGGTTCTGACAACAAGGCCACAGAAGATTCAGTTTATTCATCTCTTCTTTATGAAGGAACGACGAGTATGCTAATGACGAATTCTGCCAAGAAGTTGTAAGTGTATTTGGTAAAGTGTCGGACGTGGAAACCGAGAGTGGGCTAGGACTTGACGATGGGTAAATGATACTGGGAGGAACGGGCAGGGCAGACTGACTGCATTGGTTACTGGGGGTCTTTTTGCAATCTTCCTTATTTTCCCTATGGTTTTCCAGGGCCGGTGTTTTGTCTTTCTTTTTATTTCCTTGCTTTCGGTATTTTGCCCGTCTATTCTTGAACCAGACCTATCGATTATATAAAACTCATTTTAAAAGTAACTCATAAAAAATGGCATTTTAATAATTGAAAACGGCATGCAGAACTACTTGTTTTGTCCGTTGTAAGAAATGATAATTAGTTTTTTTAAACGTTTGTTTTGAAAGTTAAAATGTCTACATCAAGAAATCTCGTATCCTAATATATCTTTTATTTAAAAAATATCAAAACTGTTAAAAAAGTATATCTTTTCTATCAACCTTTCTTATCGCAAGCTACCAGTATTAAGTATTTTTCTTAGAATAACTTTTAAGAGTTCAACATTTTTTATAATCGAGGTAAATATTCTAAAAGCCACTATTCTCCGAGACAGAAGATAATAATTGTGTTAGTATAAACAAACGAAGTGACCTCAAACTTGGACACATCAATTTTCTAGGTTTTTATTGTTATTTTCTCCTAACCTACGTTTTAATCCGTGCATGCACCAACAACTGAGACTCAAGCAAAATGGAGTAGTCCTGCTGGATGTATATATTTCATTACATCGTTCATAAAACTGATAAAAAAGCGAAGAATCGGTGCTTTGAAATTATTTGGAGTTGAGAAGCGCTTTTCGTTTTGGTGCACGCTTGTATGTTGTGACCGGGTGACCGGCGTATTTTATACCAGAAGAAGTTCTGGTAGAACTTCGCAAACTTAACTTCTCCTGGAGCAAGATTGCTTCCAACTCGCGATTAGTTATTTGCAGGCATTTACCTTTCACACATAGTCCGCGACTTAAGAGAAGCCGCTGACCATTGACCGCGCTCGACCCAGGAAGATTTCATTTCATAAAAATTTTAAAAGATTGAATATATATTTTCCAATGTTACTGTTGCTTCACATTCTGCCTATTCAATTGCAAACTATACCTGTTATTTGCACGTTAATATTTTTAGATTTTACAGTATCCATTTGTTCTCTATACGCCCTTTACGTAACGTATTTAACTTCACGCTCGTTTTGATACTAAGCGCCTGTTCATGTATGGAACGGAGCCAGCCCGGTAAACGGGCTGGCCTGTTTTGGCGAGATCTCACCACTTCCCAATTTTTTTCATATAAAAATATTTTTCTTTCGTATGAGCAAGCGGTATGTCCCGGTAAGTGGGATCTCGGTAGACAGCTGCCGAGATCTCGGCAACCGGGTTTGACAAAGTGGCGCCGAGACATCTCATTTTCCCATATGAACAGCCAATCCCGGTAGGTGAGATGAAAACTTATCAATTACGCATGCGTGAAACAATTTGCTGACCAAAACAAACGTGGTCTCCGCCGGATGAGAGCACGTGGAAGCAGTCAAAATGGCAGATTCTGGTAAAACCAAAAACAAAACGAAAAAGAAAATCTCCGAAATCTGGATACTTCCGATGGGAAGCAGACAGGATAGATAAATTGCTAGAGTCTTTACAAGAATATAAAACCGTTATGGCGTGCAAAGGGCTTGATTTCGATGTAGATAAACCTGCACAGTACAAGGAGCTTTGACTATCGATGGCAAACATATACAGAGAAGACAGCACACTCTTCGGACCAGTTTGTATTTTTTTTGTGTTTACATATTCGATTTTGGCGCGTAAATAATCACATGACAACGTCCCGGTTGCTGGGACGATGTTTCCCATATGAACAAGCTAAAATTTCCACCCCGCTTGCCGAGCCAGCCCGCTAACCCGGCTGGCTCGGTCAGTTCCATATGGACAGGCCCTAAAAGGTTTTTATAAGTTAGGCTTATTTGGTCATGTCTAAAGACGAGAAGACGACAGTGGGCAATCATCTAAACGTAGTGAGACGCAGCCCACCGATTTCAGTCCTTAGTTGAACGAGGTTTTTGGTCTCTTTAGGGAATACCTTACCGAAAATATAGAGCTTTAGAGGAGAAAGATAAGTAATTGAAATTCAAATCAACTTCAAATTTTTGCCGACGGTCGTAAAGAAATACTCAAATTGTATAATAAACTGGAAATACTCAAATTGTATAATAAACTAGAAAAAAATACCTTATTTAGCCTAAGAAGTTGTTTGATGTCGTTTTTGCGGCCAGAGGGCGATTTTCGGTTCTTGCGAGTTGTTTGTAGGTAACCGTTATAAATCAAAGGCCCTTTGAGCCACCTCATGGATGAATTTATATGAGTTTTACCAGAGACCGATCAGGCTAGACTCTTGTTTATGGTTTTTAATTGGAAAATGCGGCGAGCCGCTCGAAGATCGAGTCCCACAGAGACAAACAAAAAACTTTCTTTTTTGCTTTTTACCCCTTTCATTCTCCTTTTCTTCTTTCTTTTATGGTTAGAAATCATTTTCTGAAAGCCGTTATTATCTTTTTTCTTTCCCCACGAAATATTAAAAATATAAAAAAGGCTTTAAAAACACATCTTGTAATATTTATCATTAGGGGAGAAAAATATAATAACGGTTTTAAGAATCACTGTTTATTCAAAAATATATAGGAATATAAAAAGGAATATAAAAACATATCAATTTTCAGCATGTATTAGAAATCAATGATGTATTAAACTTTAAATTTTTAATCAGTTGAATGCAGTTGTTGGCATAGCCTAGAGCACTGGCTTTAGAACGCCAACTTGGGAGGCGATCGATTGAGAGTCCGAGCCTGTTGTGAAATTTTAAAGAAAGTTTTTTCCTTGTAAACTTATAGTTTAATGCATATATTAATCGCCCGATTCATCTCACTCGCACACCTCATCGATGACTGACGTCATCCATGAGGTAAAAATGAAAGGTAGGAAACTTTCAACGGTGCAAATACTGAAATAGCGAAACAAAAAAAATCTTTCACTCGCCGTTCGAAATCCTACTTTCTCTTTCAGCAGGAAAGCAAGATACTTTCTTTATCGGCTATAGCTACGATGACTTCATCGCACGTCAGAAAGAGCTAAAATGCAAAACATTTTACATTCAATCGCTTTATCCACCACCTCGTGCATGTATTCATTGAAAATCTAAGTACGACCTCGATTCATCACCAGACAGGGCAGTGGCCATAACCGTACTAAACCCTCAATCAAACATATTTTTGATTTTTTTTTCTTAAATTCCAAAACTAGCTGGACCCAGCCGGGGAATGCGATTTTAAAAAACTGTAGCTCTTTTGAAAGTGCTGTGAAGTCATCGTAGCTACAGTACACTTGCTGATGAAGAAAGTAGGATTTCGAACGGCGAGTGAAAAATTTTCGGAAAGATTTTGTACGGGTGGTTGGACCGTTGAAAGTTTGAAGTTTCCGACCTTTCCATTTCAGTAACGGTAAATTACAAACCACTCGCAAGAGCCTAAATCCGCTCTCTAGCCGTAGCTCTCTTTGCCTTTAGAAGTTAGACTAATTTTAGACTAAATAAGTAAAAGTAAGAAACAAAAATGGTACTGAGTTCCTGTAATAACCATAAAGGGTTAAAGGATCAGGAAACCAGATTTTGCAGGAATAATTTACAATTTACCTACAGACACATAGACACAAACACATGAGCATGTGTACATACAATTGAAGACTTGTTATAATACTGCAAGGAACAGTAAATAAATCATAACGTATAGTAATCCCAACAGTAGATGAAAGCTAACAAGCATTTATAAATTCCTTTTTTAAGTTTTCTTTGAATGATATCAAACTCTCCAATTGAATTCCATAATATGTGGCCATCAAACCAAATATTAAAAACGCTATAGTTAGTCCTTGCTCTAGGTATGTAATATCACTGATTTGCTGCTGACCCAGTATTATGAATATGAATGCTTTTGGCAGGAGTTAAAAAGTGATAACATTTAAACATGAATACTAATGTGTGAAATCTGACAAGTTCATATAGTTTAATATTATTTAGGAGTATAGATAGTAGGCTTGGATGCGCATCAAATTTTGAAGAGTTTCTAATACGTACTGATTTTTTAAAGATATATAGAGAATCAATTGTAGTGTGATATTACCCCAGGCAATTATTGGGTTGCAGTAAAACGCTTAACAGAAAAAAGGTAAACATTGGAAAAAGAAGAAATGGCAGAAACAGAGGAAACGGTGGCAAAACGAGGAAAAGGAGGAAAAAGTAAAGCGGAAATAACCGGAAATGAGTAAAAAGACGGGAAAAAGCAGAAATTACAGAGTCAGTGTGACAATATTAAAGTTAGAACGAAGGGAAAACGCCAAAATTACAGCCGAGTAAGACCAGGGCTTTCAACTCTAGGGAAAAGCCCTGGAAACGAGGTTGGAGAAATAATGGAGAATACAGAAATGAGCCTTAAAAATTGCAAAAATAAAACGAAATCGAATTTAAACAGCTTTTTATTCATTGGTTTAAAAGCGGTCTTAATGAGATCTGTTTTGAAACTGGTTTTTGAAATCACAAAAAATCGTTCTTTTCGATTTTTTCAATAACTAAAGAGAGTATATAAAAAAAGAAACATTTGTTTTGAAAAAGAAACATTTATTTTGAAAAAGAAACATTTGTCTTGAAAAAGAAACTTTGTTTTGAAAAACAAACGTTTATTTTTACCAGAGTTTAAATTGTTTTGAAGAATGGATGGGGGGATCAATTGGACCCCTTCCCTCTATTTTCCACACAATTCATTCGATTGACATGGTATTTGGAACATAATCAACTTCCTTTGTACTTTCAATTGAACATGGTCACAGGTGTCTAATCGGTTTCCATGGTAACCTTAGCCAGTTTATTCACGTTGGATTTAAAATACTGAAAATTATGAGAAAAGCACAATTTAGCAATTGAAAACTACTAAATAATTAGAATCCATTGCAGAATTGTCAGTTTTTAGCCACTCTTTAGCAAAAAGTTGAAATTTCGAAGTCAACACACAACTTGCCTGACTATTGTGATGACGTCATCAGTTATGACGTCACCTAATTTGTCTCAAAAGATGCGTTAACAAACAAAGAAACGTTTTATTTGACCCCCTTTTCAAAGCTTCTAGGGTTAAGAGTCAGAGGGTATAAGGACTACAACATTAAAGTACCTCCACAAACGAAATGGACGGAACTGTTACCTATCTAAAAATATATTTCTTAATACGTCGCTGTATTTAGTAGTGCATCAACATAAGTCTTAAAACGTGAGAGTTTGTTCACACGAGGTGAACTGTCTCCGGTGTAGAGTTGTATGGAAAATGGCTCGGTCTGAGATACCTCAGGGGTCCGGATAACCCTACTCCCCGAGACAACTTGCCTCGTGTGACTAGGCCGTTAGAAAAGTAGCATTTAAATCAGTAAGACAGTATATGTTGATTGAAGAGTTGTTACCATCACAACATGTCGATAATTTTTTTTCATTGACAATATATCGAGACACCCAAAATGTTTTGAAAAATCTCTGCATAGAGGAGCAGGCACAGCATTGTTGTTAAGAGTGCTAACTTCTGTGCTGGTAGTTACCAGTTCGGTTCTTAGTGGCCCCAAAGTTCCTCTGATCCGTGTGGTTTTAGTTTGAAATACCCGTAAAACGGACAAACGGATGGGGTAAAGGGCAGACTGGCTTCCACTGATACCAGCTGCGGACAAAACTACGTCGTTAAAAAGTAACTGTCTCTCTTTCTTTTGAACGGATATCTTTCAGGGGAAAATAATTGGTGGCTTGTATTCTAAGTAAAGCTAGGTTACGCTTTTTAACAAATGCTGATTACGATAGAGAGTAATACTAAATTATAAACGGAATTCTTTTCCGAATTAATCTGATAAAAATAGACACGAAAAGATGTTTTTTTTTTCTATTACAACAACATTTCTTCCTTTCTTTAAAATCTCTTTTATATCCTTCCTCATAACAATCTCGTTTACCTGTATTCTTGCCTCTGGGAGGTTTGTGTAGCCTGATAGTTGCTCTCTCATGACAACATCTGGGTAGTGAGTCTTGGAGAAGGTGTCCTCCAACACCTGCAGCTGGTGATGAGAGAATGCAGTTCGTGTGCGTCGATGTTTGCTTCGACTGGAACCATAATGCACTTCGAGAATGATATCTGTGAGCAAGACGCTTATAAATGTTCTGAGGAACAAGTGCTTTTTACGTATATGGAAAAAATTGTAACTCTGAAAATACTTTACTAGTGAAAAATACTTTTGTGCAGACATGTTTTAAAATTTTTTTAATGTGGCGAACTATTTGAAAAAAGGAAACAGTAAGTGACAGTACTTCAATTAAAAACAATTCTCATCCAATTCAAACTTTTTTCAGTGTTGGGGAACAAATCTGTAGCATTTTAAAGAACGCACTGTTAATTAACGTCAAAATCTAATCACGGCTTAATATTTTTCCCATTTCTGTTTATGAGGGCAATGTTCTATTTCTAGCCGGCCTTGTAAAGCAATACGATTATTCATTATCACTATTTCAGTGACAGCAAATTTTTGTCTTTGCTCCAATGTAACCGTGCAAAACACTTTATCATTAAATGTTAAACCTTACAATGCAAATGTATATTTCAAAATCTCAACTGTATCAACAATTTTTATAAAATTGCTCCTTATATTATTAAACTAAAATCCCTTAATTAACGTAAAAGGGGGAGGGGGTCCAACGGTTATTGATTGAAATGATATCTTTAACCAGTAATTCAAAAAAATACTTCCAATGGTAAACTCAGTGCTTTCAGTTCCAACTTAATATTAACCGCAAAACCACTTGTCGGACCATCCCCACATTACTTTTTTGCTGGGATGATTTTAGGGAAATATTTGAGAGAGCATTTTTTATTACATTGGAAACATTCCAGCGGCATCAGCCGGAAAGTGCTAAGTATTAGCGAACAAACGTTATAAAACAAAAACAAAGTTCCAAATAGAAAAGCACACAGTTATAGGGTTAAGTAATATGAGAAACTTCAAATTCTATTTTAAAAGGGTAAACTGTATGTGTGGGAAAACACTAAAAAAAACTACGCTCTGTCTTCACTACATCAACACGAGGTATTACAATTCTTTTCTATTTTGAAAATCTTAAACTGCCTTGGACGGACAAAATTTCATTGCCGGATTTTAACGACATACAACACTAGCAAGCGTACCTTTGTCAATTTAACGTAAATGAAACACTATACAAGCAAAATACATATTTTAATAGCAAAAAGCAGATACTAACAGCTTTACTATATATAAGCTACCGATTGGAACCTCTGGCAATTTATATTGTAGCTGCAGTTATATATTGAAACTCTTTTAAAGCAGTTGAGGTAGTAATTTAGTATGATGAAGTATAAGATGAACCAATTTCCCTTGTTATATAATATCGTAGCTTTTTGCATTGAATCGAATTCTGTCACCGACGTTTGCGTCGGATTAGCCAGAACTACGCCCGCAAGATGAACCATGCCGTTTCGATAGCATATTATTTTTTTATGAAGTTAAAATTTCAGAAATTGTGCAGCAGGATAATTTAATTAGACCAACGCCAACGGGCCGCTCAGACCTCTTACATTTAGAATTCTTAGCTACTTTGTCTTTGGTTTTGCTGTGACTGGGGACTCTTTTAGCTACCATCCCTTTGTTTTAAAATTGTTTCTGACATTGCCTTTTCCCTGCTAAAACATAGTTTACTGCCAAACAGGATGTTTTAGTGATATATCTTCCCACTTGCATTACCATTTACTGAACAACAAGATAAACTCGCTTTAACACACGGATTTCAACCCCGAACAATATATATTAAAATGAAGATCTACTTCTTTGTGTCTATACTGACCTGCTAATCTTTCTGCAAGTGTAAGGGCATTGGTAGTTGACTCCGTGCCATCTTTAAGACTTTTAAGACCTGGCTTCGATTTGTTAACATTTGGATCTGAACGTAGGAGGTTGCAAACTGAAAATGGAGTTTCATTAGAACTGGAAGCCATGATAGATGTTTGAAATTATCTTTGTTACCTGGTAAATGAATAATAGAAATGACAGAATTAGCAATGTTACGAGCTATCAAGGCCAAAACGTGGTACACTGTTGCCGTATTATACAACATTTCTTTCTTACAACAAAATGAAATTATAAACTCACGTTTTAAATATCGGCTCATAGGTATATAAAGTGGGTGCCAATTTTTTCGAGCACGGCGTACAGCAAAGTTTCCCTCTAGTATTCTTCCCCAACTCAGCCGGTTTTTAAAAAACAAATAAGTGATGGAACTCACTCCAAGAACACTTTGTCTTTCAAACGGGAACAAGTGCTAATGAAATTAAGGAGCAGTTTTTAGAAATTTCATTTTAAACTGTCGCGCTTTGAGGCTTCAATACGAAGTCTTTGTGAACTTCCGACAGTTTTAACGCCTTTAAATAAAGCAGACACGAGGAATTGTAAAGGTGCTGGCGTTTAATCCCACTATCCCTCCCTCTCAATTGATTCTGTTTTCTTACACATATTTTACATTTATGAAAAATCCTGCTCTTAAGCACGTTAAGTTAATAAACAATTTTGTTCCCTTGACCTTAAACGCCCCATAATCATTACGGCTAATTCAGCTATTATTTTTATTAAGAAAAAATCGCCGTATAAATTGAAACGCTATATATATAAACTCTAATTTTGATTTGGGTTTCAAAATTGCATCTTCATTAGAATTGTCAAAGAAAAAACAATACATGTTTATATCGAGCGACTTAATCCCGTAAGCCATGGCTCTCGAAGGGGGTAAAACAAATGATAGCGGACAGTTGTTCTGTTTGTGTGAGTTAAAAGCGAAACAACTGCTCGATTAAGTTCTCTTAAAATTGGCGGTGTTTTTTATGTTGCTGCTGCGGATGGAGAAGGTGACAAAATGATTGATAGTAAGTTAATTGCAGCAGTGTGATACCCCACCTAAAGACTGTTTAAAAATTCTTTTGCACTTAAAACTAATTATTTCGCTGCTGACAATCCACAAATCATTAATGCACGACTTCATGTATAAATATTGTTTATAAATTGCAACGATTTTTGTTTTAAAGGAATAAAATACTCATTTGCCCTTCGAATGTTTCATTCTACACTCATTACCTCAATTAAGTTATAAACTCAACTCTTAGCCTTTGAAAGACTACAAGAAAACAATTTGAGTTTTGTATGTATACTTAGTCGTTTGTTTAACATTGACTATTGAGCAAAGGCACAATTACTAAAGATATTGAACATCTTCTTAAAAGTAAAATAGTCGACTTCACCCGATGTTGGTCAGGCGGGTGCACATCGGAAGGTTATTAGCCTCAGTTCTCAAGGGATGATGAAATTATTCCGCTTAATAAAACTGAGATTTTTAAAACGCTTTGCACTTTACCGCAAATCTGTTTTGATCTTGTATTAAGAGTGATAAAAGTATTAGGAGATTACGCGAAATTGCATTCCGCTCTAATGCACGCCCATCTTCCCGTTTAGATAAGATACAAAACTAATAAATAAAGAGCACATCGTGTAAATGCTGAGCTGCCCTAGCTTTGCAAAATCAGCAAAATAACACGGATAAATAGAACGCTGCAGGCCTTTATGTGTTGATTATCTTTAGTAGTAAAACTCGATTTAAGACCACACAAACTCCACTCCAGGAAAAAAAACTTCGCAAAGGTGTTAAGCAGACCAACGCTAAGATTTGTTTCATAATTCCGAAATCGACGTGATAATCGAAGTTAACCAAATTTCTTTGAACGTTTAAACTGGTGCGCGTAATTGTGAGATATCAGGAGAAGAACAAAGGCATGGGAGTTTTCAAATAGCTACAGATCAATCACAAATGTGTGGGTTTATAATCTGTGAGTAAGGCTCTTGTATAATTTAATCATTCAAAAAATGTTTGAATTGAGAAATATTTTCAAGAAACTCTGGAAATACATAATTTTGTTGCAGCAGAACTGACCGACCGGTATTCAACTGATAATGATATAAATAGTAATACATGATTGTGGTTAAGATAATAAAACAACAACAAAAATTACCTTGTTACCCTGCTAAAAGTTTCGGCGATTTAATAGACAGTAACTGTTGCGGAAAATATTTGGGTAACAAACAATATTGAAACCGCGACGTTTTTAAATAATATGGATTAAAAATAAGTCTTTCAAAAAGTGAATGTGACGATTGATCCTTTAAGTTTAATTCAAAGTAGTGCTATTCAGTGCGTGGCCTTGAAGCCAAAGAATAATCAATTGTGAGCCGATGATATAGACCATAGACATGAGTTAAGGAAAAGTCTCTTAATATTGGCAAACCAGTTGTTTGTAGTTTTAAGGGTTTTTGAAAAATAATTAGTCTTGCCACATTCAAGACAAAGATTTAAAAATAGGTGGATATTAAAGATTACGTTGTATTCTTTAGGATAAGCGGTGGGTTTCGTCTTAGAACTAATCCTTGAAGACTGAGATATGACTTTTTTAAAAGTATGAAAATTTGGTCTGATTTGGTTTGATGCCCTACAAGGCTGCATTGCTGTTGCCAATAGAAATAATAACTGCTAAAGAAAACAATGTGGTGTTTGCTTTTTATATATTCACATGAAATGTACTTCACATAGACAGTTCTCATATTTTGTACCAAGCAATCCAACATAAAGAAATCACCTTTGAAAGATTTCATCTACAGCTAAGCAACGTAATTATTTGTGTTTAAACATTTCATCAAAACTAAAAAATCCAAGCTCAATCAATTTTATATCTTTACAGCCACATGGAACTTTACTACAGTGCAAAAAGTTTTAAAATTTTGAAATGTACAGGGATAGGATGGCAACTTTGTGCTTTGTTCTATTTTTTTAAAAATATATGCAAACACGAATAGAAAAATTTACCTGCATGCAAACAGGAATCGTTTAAATCACAAATTGTTGGTACATTACTCCATACAGTCGCTATTGTAAAATGTCTTGAAAGTTGGCCAATTCTAGTTCGAGGGGGAAAGTCCAACTTCACAATTTTTATGTTTTCTCTATAATTCTCAGAACAGGTCTTCATTTTGACAAAATATGCAGCAGATTGCTTTTATCCTTCAATGAAACCTCGAAGAATTAAGAATGTGACCTGATGAGAGTCGACACACCTGTTTCACGGACTCTTGTCCATGAATGGGTAGAATTATTGTTACCGTTAAGCAAAACCAACATTTTCTCTCCCATTCACAGTGCATGCCAATGAGCAGTTCTTCGTCACTGACAAGTTTTAAGCCTTCTACACCTTTTATGATTAGCTCAGGCACCTGCAAATGGTCGAATTATTGAAGAAAATGGAGAATTTTCTCAAAAAAACCAGAGCATTTAATGGTGCCCTGGCGCTTGCTAAAGCAAAACACAGAAATGACGGGAAGTGTCACGTGATTACCACTCATCACCTGTTATGATATCACACCCTGTCCAGCGCCCTTCGTTTTGGTTCCAGTGCTATAGTTACTTTTCTGTAACGCCCTCCCCCCTCTGGTTTGGACCAAAAATAATTCTCTTTTTTGGGTGTACTCGGGCCTTAAAGGGCACTAAGTCCAGATGAATGGCGGGGGTTATCAATTCAATCTACTCCTGCCCCTTGGAAGATAAATTTAATAACGTTTATTGTCAAATGTGCATGTAACAGATACAGCTTAATTTAACAAACAACGAGCTCAAAGTTTATTACTGTATTATTGATAATTCTTTTTTGTGGAACAAATTAGCACTTACTAAGCTAATTTGCACAATTTCTAATCTTTTAAACTTGTGTAAAATGCTTCAGCATTTAGGTTATACAAAGTTTTCAGATCCGGTATCTGTATACAACATCATTCCCAGGACATTCCCTAGTTAG
>JAOCNB020009766.1:0-14061 GCA_026546465.2 Palythoa caribaeorum | reverse complement strand
CAGTACATGTTAGAGACATGGCTAGTTTGGAGAGAAATCACCCAACAGTTTATCTAAAATTTCTCTCAGGCGCATTTGTTGTTAACAAGACCAAAAATCCATTTTCGTCCATTGCATTAGACCACGCGCATGAACAAGAAAATGCATCAATCAAAGGTGAAGGTGGCGCTGTTGGACTCACAGAAAACTTGAGTGCTCTGAGGCGCTGGATGATTGGTGGGCCAGAAATTGCAACAATGGTTAACCAGTTTGAAAAAAGCTCCATGACAGAGAAACAAAAATCAACAAAGCACCATGATCAGATACCATCAGTGCAATTGTCTTTCCTTAAGGACGTCAAAAGTTTCGTGAGTACTGTTGAGGAAATGGGAAACCCTTTCAAAGAGGACAGTGGTGATTTGCTTGTGCTCGATACCATGGAAATCATGCATCAAGAAGTGGTTCAGTCGATGAAGAACATTCAGAAATTGGGTGAAGAGCAGTACAAGGCATTTATTAAAGAACGACTGGTTGACAGATCCAAGCCAATTACAGATCCTATCAAGAGAAATAATGTTGCACTGTTCAGCCATCCTCCAGGGAAAACAAGATCCAAGAAACAGGCCCAAGTGAAGGAACTTAAAGCTGATTGTTCGTTGTTTTCACGACTTTACATTGCCTGCCAGTCTCGAGAGGGTAATCTGCAGGATTTCTTCAGTCATGAAAACCAGCCATGGCCACCCTCATTATCACAACAAGGACAACTTAGGAAAGGAAACAAGGCAGATCTGGTTCGGTGCTTGCAAGGAGCAACTGAGACTGCTGCTGAGAGCCCACTGGTGGATGCTAAAGTATTTGATGGGGCTGTAGTGGTGCAAATGTTGCATCCAAAGACGGGATTGACATTCGATGAGTATGTGGAAACAGTGTTCATGCCATATGTTACCATGCAGCTCCAGACTGCAGAACGCCTAGACATTGTATGGGACACGTACAAAGAGAACAGCTTAAAGAAAGGTGCAAGGGAGAATAGAGGTTCTGGAACCCGTCGACGTGTTGCCCCTTCAGTGAAAGTCCCATCCAACTGGAAGAGCTTTCTGAGAGTTGATGGTAACAAAACAGAACTATTCAAACTTCTTGCCGAAGCAGTTGGCAACGTTAATGTGCCAGGCAAAGAGCTGTATAGTACTTACGGCAACAATGTTGTTACCACAGGAACGAGAGAGAGCATGGAAGGCCTTCAGCCATGCAGTCACGAGGAGGCTGATACTAGAATTTTCCTGCATGTTCTCGATGCTGCGAAAAAGTATGATCGCATCATGATAAGAACTATTGATACCGATGTGTTTGTCCTTGCTGTGTCACAGATGCAACGAATACCTGAGAAAGAAATGTGGCTGGCGTTTGGTGCTGGTAGGCAGTTCAAGTACTATCCCGTCCACAAAATAGCACGATCACTCGGTCCACAGAAAAGCCTGGTCCTTCCTGTTTTTCATGCCATCACAGGGTGTGATACTGTTTCGTTTTTCGGCGGCAAAGGGAAAAAAAGTGCGTGGGACACTTGGAGTGTTTTGCCTGCTGTCACAGACGCATTCCTGGAGATTGCTGCTGCACCAAGCAGGCTGTCTGACAACTGTCTTAAGACAATTGAACGGTTTGTTGTTGTTATGTACGATCGTGGAAGTGAACTACATTCAGTTGACGAAGCACGGCAGCACTTATTCTGCAAGCACGCTCGTGGTCTGGATCGAATCCCTCCTACCTCTGCGGCCCTCAAACAACATATTTTTCGTGCATCGTACCAAGGGGGGCATGTCTGGAGCCAAGTCCATCTGACCCTGCCAGAGCTTCCAAGTCCAGCAGAATGGGGTTGGAGAATGGAAGATGGGTGGCAACCACTGTGGACAACTTTGAAACAAGCTCAGAAAAGCTGCTACGAGCTCATTCACTGTTCGTGTAAGAAGGCATGTCAAGGGTTGTGCAGATGCTTCAAGGCTAGCCTTCAGTGTACCGCTCTGTGTGCTTGTAGTGGCCACTGCTACAGTTAGGTAATGTGGAATCACAATTTTATTTTACCTGTGATTACACATATTACTACGAAACAAACCTAACACTATTCAAATGTATTTGGGAGCATTTTATTTGTCAAAGTAATTGTTCTTCAAGGAATTTTGCATAGTGTTTTGAAAGAAGACAGTGATAAATCTGAACTGGTGAATTGCAATATTTCGACCAGTTGCTGCTAGATATTTCTGTTACTATTAATTAATATATACTATTATTGATTTATATCTAATCTAGATTATAGGAAATTCAGTACATTTCTGTGCTTTTTTATCAACCACCAATCTTTTCCGAATAAATACAAACAATCATTTCACATTAGAAGTAACATATGGCTAGCAAATTATTATGATTATAGAGAAAACAATACCGGAAAAAATGCTGAGTCAGCATTTTTTAAAAAAGTGCGTTTATTCCCCACACAGACATTTTCACGGATGCCTCCATATCCAGAATTGTTAAGCACCTCTTAGTTTACAATCATGGGAAGTTTCATGCTTTTATCACAAAATGCACAATTGTTATGCTTAACAGCCTAACTATTACCTTGTTTTATTTTGTTTTTCTTCAATAAAAACCGCTCACAGAAATAAGAACAAATTGAGAACAAATTGAGGCTGAAATCGCCAAAAAATTAAGAACAATGAGCCTCAGCAAATTTATTGGTTCTTATAAAAAAGGGTTCATCTATCAATAGTTTGAGCGTACAGTTCTAGAGTTTGGGGGAAAGAACTTTATAATCGCAAGGTAGAAGGCCTTAATTGCATTTAGTTTTGCTTTTCTTTGAGAGTGAAGCTGAGTCGATGAACAATTGATGAAAGTTCACTTAACTTTCAGTAAAATGTATAAAATATAATGATGTCACTTTTTGCGTGACAGTATGTTCAAGAAATAAAACTTTTATCTTAAGAACAAGATCCAATCTGAGTAATTATGAAATGGTTCTCGTGGATAGTTGGACGCAATTTATAAATTAATTGCGTGTTTCTTTAGAGCCTGAAAATATCAGGACTTCAGCGTTATTCAAAACTGTCAAGTACATATATAAGGCGCATCTCTCTCCTTCGTACTTTTTCTATGGCATAGCGAAGATACTCTGACAAGAAACAGTGAAAGACTTGGCAAGCTTACAGCAATACAGACTGAACACACGCGATATAGAAACTAACTAGAATTGAATGGTTGAACATTAGCGCGTTTAACTTTAAAGTGCCTATCACCCCTAGCCAATTTTATGAAATTTCAAAAATATATGTATATCTAAAATGTTTTCTGAAGAAATTTTACGTTCTTTGGTTGCTGTCTTCATTTAATCAGTCGGCGAAAATCGCATTTTAAGCACATTTTCCGCCATATTGAATAAAAAAGCAGTAGAGGGATTGGGCCCTAACTGTCTTTTGACGTCAACCCAGTATCACAAAATTTAGCAACTAACTTCCTGTCTGTACTATAGCCATTTTCGGTAACGCGTTCACAATTCATTCCCAATTCGTAAGAAATATCCCTGATAGATGTGTAGTTGGTAGATATTCTGCCTTCCCAGATGTTAAGAAGATACTGGGTTGACGTCACACACTTGTTAGTGCCAGTGCCCCTTAATGCTCCTTTTTTACTTCGAAAACCGTATTTTCAATTGCGTCGTAAAAATCGGGAACAACTTCAAATTCAATTTTTTTGCTTGCTTTTGTCTGTATTTGAGGTCTACTTCTAGGAAAAAAAAAGTTTAGCTAGGGGTGATAGGCACTTTAAGTTGTATTAGAAAATACAATCTTTTGGGTTCTTTTTTAGCAGTTGTGGTGAATATTAATATTATATTATTAGGTCTATCGTAAAAAAATCAATGAATATCGCATGGAGTTATAAATAAAGAATGGCAAAACCCTTTTGCTGAGTCTAACATGTGGTCCTGTGGTTTTCAGACAACCCGAATGAGGGCTGGCGGGCGATCAGATGATCTATTAATAAGGAAGCCATCTTTACACAACTCCAACTGACATCATTGGACTTAACCACGACAAACAACATGCATATAAAGGTTCTTAAGAACACTCCACAACGCATTGCGCGCTCCGCGTTTGTGATTCGCGTTTTGATGGCGCTGAAGATGTTCTACTCATGATTCTATAGACCTTAGCTTTATTTTGTGATAATATCTCCCAGCGCAAAACATAATTGGTAAAAAGAACACTTCCGAGAACGCATATTGCTTGTTATTTGATTTTGTAATTAGAAGATTTCCGTTTTTTATATATTTTTTTGTTCCCAAACATTTTGATAAATTAGCAGCCAGTGTTACATATATAAACATTTAAATAGAATTTCTTTAAATTTCCTATTGTGTGTTTTTTGCAAGATTATTTTTTGTTGTATTTATCTTTTGTCGAGTCTGTACAAGGGAAAAGAACAAGGATGAACTGTTACAACTGATATCTCATCATAATCGTATTGTATTTTATAAACAATACATTTTATATAGCATACAGGGACGATTATTTCCTTTCTGATAATTAGTTAGAATATTTCTATTGACAATCAAAAATAATAAAAGTTAAAAGTTCTTTTGTTTCAATTATTAAGGATTTATTTATTTTCAAGCACTAAAAACAATAATTAACAAAAGCACGCATCGTGTAACATAACTAAGCAATACCAACTACAAGTCCTGCGCACTCGAGATAACCTACAACCACTTAGGGTCTGTTTACGTAGAGTCGAGCCACCCCGGTTAGGGACTGTTTACATGAGGCGAGTTTTCTCGGGAAGGGGGGGGGGATAGGGTTCTCCCGGGGTAGGGTCAATACTGACCCTGGTTCACATGAAAATGACAGACGGTGACATATCTCGGGATTAAGTGATATGCAACCGCAAAAATTTGAACCACCACTTTGGTTTGAATAGAACGCATGCGCACAATCGAAAAAGTCGTCCCTAGCCCAGAGACAGCTTGGAGTAAACTGTTCACATGGAGCAAGACAACTTTACCCCAAGGAATAGCCTACCTTTCAGACTGAGGTATCTCTATTCCCTGAGACAACTCAGGTAAATCCCGTTCATATGGAGCGAGACAACGTCGGGTTGGAATAAACAAAACGAATCGCCTATTAGGACAACATTTGCAACTACACAAGGCGGACGTCACAAACACCTCTACCTGATAAAGGGAGCTGGTGGCATTCAGTCACGTCTTGGCGCCAGTGAAGCGAAACCTCGTGCGGTTCAAGCGGCAGTTGCTGATCCAGAAGATAAGTATCAAATTGTTTTATCTAAGTTAGAAGATCGCTTTGTCGAACGAGTTGTTAATTCCCTACAAGTATCGGATCAAAAATTACCTAAAGACCAAGCGAATCTCATTCAGCTGGTCCCTGCCAATGTTTCACTTGTGATTCACCCAAACACAATGCCAAATTTTGTCCGTACAAGATGGCTTGTAAACGATTCTGGCAGTTTAAACATCGCACCCGTGATTCCCGCCTTGCATCCAACCGATCGTCCTTTAAACTCCCAGAGGCTGGGAGAGAACTCTGTCAACCAAAAGTAGTTCATATCAGTACTCTCTTAGCCGAAATCCCGTTAGTAATAACAGATATTTTAATTAATGAGCACAAGTTGAGATGCCTGTGTGACACAGGAGAAGAAATTAATCTTTTGCCTACTATCAGATTTTGCAAAAAAAATAATTTGCTTAGCCCTGCAATATACTGCTGGACTGCAACCCGTTAGTGCAGACCAGACCCCTGTCTGATATGAAGGGAAGGCAGAAGTAAGAGTGAGTGTAGGACCAAATAAACGCTTGCAGAAAGTGAATTTTTATGTGGTACATGGCATTGAACATGGTATTATCAGTTTCCCATTACTGACTCAACTTGGAGCTGCAATTGACTTTGGCTCAAAAACAGTTAAAGTTGGCAACACATATATTGGAAATGTTGAGCCAACTGTAGCAGCAACATCTGTTAAAACAGTAAAGACTTCCAGTTAGTCCAGCAAAGGAACAGAGAACGAGGAAAGGAAGGATTGTGCGCCGTCCCAATAGATACAGAAATTTTGATTGGAACTAGTTAGTTTTTTCTTTTTTTTTGGAAGGGGAGTGGTCTGGAGACTGGAAATAAAGTCGAGCGCATGCGCTGTGGTTGTTGTTATGTGGAACGTGAGGAGAGCTGTTTTGGTGTTCGAGTTTCATTGAACTTTTAGTTTATTATATAACGTTTTACACACATACCAAGCAAAAATTGACCCAAATACCCGACCAACTTCCCCGGATACAAGGCCTCTGGTACTGTTCTCCAGCACTGTCGATCCTACACCTTCTTCCTGACGACTGCCAAGTACAACCCATATTTTCCAACTGCTTCTCTGATGTTCTAGGCCATGTAGCCCTGGGGCGTCCTCTTTTGCGCTTGTCTTCGGGCGTACAAAAAGCCCTGTCCTGCTGATGGGTGTGTTTATATCTAATAAAAATACTGAAAACTGTGTCAAATGTGCTACGACAACAGCCCACTACTTCAAGCGTCTACCTTCTTTTGTTCGCGCAAGCGAAATTTATGTTCTTCGTAGAAGAGAAGCAAAAAAACTTGTCATTGTTCTTTTGCTTGTGGGAGTTGGTGAGTTTCGAATACTCATAGTCTCATGAGAAGATGACGTCAATTCTAAAATATCGCCTCCACAAAAAGAGAGAATTCTCTCCACTCGATGTGGACAGTTGTTATTCGTACAGAGTAATGCATAGAATTTTAAGTGCTGAAGGGTTAAAAGCAGGCTGTCCGTCCTTCCCGATTTCGTAGGGATTGTCCTGAATTTGATCGAAAATCCTGAATCCCGATCAACATGGATCGGGATAGGATAAATTCCGATTTTGACATTCGTTGTCATATTTTATAAAATGGTCATTATACTTATATTACAAGGGCACAAAATGGAGTATAATGCATTCTGATATCCTCTTAAAATAAAAACACGACAAGAAATGCAACCAGTGTTTGTACTTGTGTCCGCCATTTTTGAAAGAAGTCGTCGTCCCAGAACGCTATGAATGGCGTCTCTGAAACTTAAAATTTCAAAAATTTTTATGATAATATTCAATATGTTGTATTATTTAAAGCAATAGCCATTTTGAGGTAATTTTTTTACCCAAGTTACCTTTTCCTTCAAAAACAAACTTTTAGGAAAGGCTTTCAATTAACAAGATACTAACATTTGAGCTCAAGGTTGTGTGATAATTATTGGAAATCCCATTAACAGAAAAATAAATTTAGGACTTTATGCTGAAAAGCATCTATTCCAAACTGCATGAATGTAAATTATGAATGTAAAAAAACATACAACACATTTGGAACAATCTGTTCAACTTAAAAGTGTGAGAAAAACTCTGATGAGGCTTGAAGCCCCGTGCAAAACGGTTTCATCAACCTTTAACATTTTCGATAACAGAAGAAAATTCGAAAGAATGTTGAAGCAAAGTTTAAACCATTTTTACCTTTTTCGATATCTTTTGGATTTCGTCTCAACATGTTTAAAAAGGGGTGGCGAACGGTTTCAACGTTGCTGTTCGATAAAATTGAATGGAAGTTGAAACAAATGTTAAAACCGTTTGCGGAGGCCTTTAGTCTTTTAGAAGAAACACTGATTATCTGAACGAAAACGGGAATCGAATCCACGACTCACCGATTATAACTAGTGCTTTTTCACTGAGCTATTGAGGCAACTACAATGGGTTGATTCAATTTTAAAAATACTTATTACCAACTGTAGTTGTAAATTATAGTTTATTGAAAAAGAATCTCGCTTTTTACTAGGATTTTCATCTGAATCGAGTTTGAACTTTTGTACATCTTACTTTATTTTCACAGTTGTGGGGGAATGGAAAAACAACTGTGGTTGTGTTTTGCCACTTTTCTGAAAAATATTAGTGTTTTAAGGGTTCTAAAACAAAACAAAACAAAAACATTGAAACAAAAAAAATAAAATAAGTTCTAAAATAATAACGATGTAAGTCAAAGTTGGGCTGTTTAGAAGATGGATAGAACTCAGCTTGATAAAGATAGATCTGCATAAAACGTGTGTCACCTGTCATTAACAGAAAAATATTAAAAACAAATATAGCATTTCCTAATATGCAAATTTATTGTAAAACCGGAAAAATTCAGAAAACAACTCAACATTTGTTTGCTTTTTTATCGAAAGTCATTTTTTGATCTGGAATTAGGAGTGTAACAGAGAAAAAACTGCAACGGGCACGTTTTCTCTTTGGAAGGAACAAAGTTGATCTTATAATCTCTTCAATTAAACTATTAAGGGGAATCTGTACCTGAAGGCCTCTTCAGTTTAGTGACTTTAAGCGATATTTTTAGTGATATCTTCTTCCATATTATGAAATTTTATCTAAAAATCTGTTCATTAGATCACAGACTGAACAAAAAAGAAACCTTTTGAATATTTTCAGATTTTTTTGGACGAGTTTTAAGAGAGGAGATAGGTTTTGTAATCGGTATTTTTTAAAAGGTATCTGAAATTTGAGAATTTTAAGAGAAATTTCAAAATTAATTTTGAAGTTAATATTTGATAGAAAATTGCCAAACCGTGCCCAAACCAAAACTGCAGTTGCACATGGTCACAAGGGACGGTTAGGTGATTGTATTATTGTTTTCTTTCCATATCATCTTTCAACTCCCTCACTATCCAGAGACCGCAAGCTATTGCTCATTTTCTGATCAAACCTTCGATAAAGTTAAAAGTTATTTACAAAATTATTTACAATATAGTTTACGATATAGTTTGGTGCCAAGTTTGTAAAACAAATGTCCATCGCTACGAGATGAGTAACAAAGCTGACATTTTGAGCGTCAGACCTTCGTCAGAGTTTTGTATTGCATAGAGCTATTGGTAGTTCTACCATGTTGTGAACATTTTAAAGTCAAGTAATAATGAGGTGAGTGACACAATGTCAATTAAAAACGTGAAAAGCAAACCTTGTATACTTAAAACTTGTGTAAAGGAAATTTGTATACTTCATAGTTTAATAAAAGAAGATTAAAAACTTAAGAACTAAGGTAACGTTAACGTAAATAGATCATGTTAAAGTTGTGTGTGCTCCTAACTACTTTCTAGTGATATTTCCATTAATCACATTTTTAGTTTGTCATTTTTAGAGTGTTTCCTTTATAGTTTAAGCTTTTAATATTTCAGACGTTAGTTTCAGTTAAAACTAATTCTAAAACACCCTCGGGATAATTGGATAAAATCCTTGTATTGTAGGAAACTTAAGCTATAAAAATACAACGGCAAACATATCCCAAGCAGTACGACATTAACGTTTCCTCCTGGGAGAGCCTCGCTGAGGACCGTACGTCCTTCCACATGACTGTGAGAAAAGGTGTGGGGGAGGGAGAGGTTGCGAGGAACACGACCCTGAAAAAAGACCAAGACGAAAACTAAGAGAAAAACAACCACAGCAACCATCCACATTCATTTGTGCCAAGTGCCAGCGAGACTGCCACTCGCGGATCGGGCTCTTCAGCAACTCTCGCACTGGGGTGCCGCTGAGACCTACCTCTACAAGGAGCTTCTCCATCGTCTCTCGTAGACGGAAGGATGCCGACGACGACGATGATATCCCAGTGTCGATATCTTCCCTTCAAAATAATGTATTATAAACGTTTCTAGTTGGGCTACCATTTTTTAAAATAAAACTTCTTCCAAACTTCTTACTATTAATCAAACTTATAGAAAACAGAATGAAGCGTGTGAGACCAAATTCATTTGCAAAATTGCAGCTTGACAATTTTAAAGCAAAAACCAGGGCCCAGTTGTTCGAAAGGCGATTAGCACTAACCCAGAGTTAAATTTTTAATCCATGTTCTTGATTCCGACCTTCTCTACACTGTTTTGAGTTGCAATTTTGGGATTAACAAGTCATTCCTTAGAAAATCTGAACTGTAATTTATAAGTGTAAATCTTTTCTTGGCAAAGAAATTGCTGTTTGAATTTTGGCTTAACCCAGGGTTGAAGTTAACCAGCCTTTGAACAACCCGACCCAGAAGCCGCTGCTGACGCTATTTGATTTATTGAAAAATTTATTACAAATTTGTTCAGGTGGTCTTCTACCTACGAAAGTGGTTTTGAGGGATGTGAGAACGGTAATTCAAAACTGTTTCTTCCAAAACAAAAAAGGCGAAGGCTGGGCATTGCATATAGGTTTGATGTCACATACATGATGTTTACCTGACAGAACTCGCCATATTTTAATTAATTTTTTGAAGGACAGAATAATATTAAAAGGGTTTTTTGTGTAATTTCAGGCCACTTGCTGGTGCCTGAACTCATCACAAAGAGCTTAGACCTTTAATATTTGTCAATATCGATATATTAGAACTGTAAATTTGACAAAAAATTTTGGCATGATCGGTTTGACGAGTTGACAGTTTGTCATTTGCGGATAAGTCTCGTCTCGCCAGCTGCATTCTGCCAAGATTTTTATAATTGTAAATTCCATAAAAAGCTGCCTATAGGAGATATTTGCAGAATCCTAGCCTGGCCCGAAACTTATAATGTAATTATGATGGCAGGTAATACGATTTTTCGGTCGTGCTTTTTTACTGGTTTTGTTACTTTCTTCTTAATCATGGGAACTCAGAAAGTTCCCTGTTGGCAGTTATCGAATCTAAATACACAACGTTCACTGTTTGGGATCGACGCAAGATCAGAACAAGAAGTTTCTCTGGATGTTTACACAACTTGGTTTGTTCAACTGAAGCGTGTCAAAGTGTCTTCCAACTTATCTGTGCGTATTTCAGTGTCAAAAGTTTCTAAACATGGATCGATCGTCTTGGCCTTGCCCAGTAAACTTTACACAGTGGATATTTTGATTTCTATGGATATTCATCCAAATCCTGGCCCTCGATCTTTGAAGTTGGACTTGGATAATTTGTATTTCCCGCCAAAATTGGTCTCTGGTTGCAAAGACAGAATTAATTATTCACGCTCGGAATTGCTTGGACTCCGTTTACAATATTCTATAACACCAGGGCTCTATTTCACTCTGAAGTTAAATAACTTATTTTACGAGAAAGGTCTTCCTGTGTATCAGTCTATTGGAGAACGACAATCTGTGCCTGTTTTGTCAACTTCTAGGAGGTCTGAAAGAAGCAGCTTTAGGAACTCGCGGCAAAGAAATTTGCATAATCTTGTAAACATTCCGTATGTTTCGTCTACTGCTCGTATTCCGGTGGATAAACCTCTTCAGTTGGGATTATTTAATGCCAGATCGCTTAACAACAAAGCATTGGCCGTTAAAGATTATGTTGTTGATCATGAACTTGATTTACTCGCTCTGACTGAAACTTGGATCAAGGCAGATTCCACCAGTACGATCAGTGAAATTTGTCCGCGTGGTTTTAATTTTTACCATACACCAAGAGCAAGCAGAAGAGGTGGCGGTGTTGGTTTAATGTTTAACAAGAGCTTAAAGATTTTGAAACAGCAGGTTGAAAACTTTCGCTCATTCGAAGCCATGGAAGTTTTGCTACACACGCAATCCTCATCCGTGCCGGTCAGAATTATTATTCTCTATAGATTACATCACAATAAAAAGAAAAATAATCTAACTGCGGATATGTTTCACCAAGATTTTTCCCAATTACTCGAACGCTTGGTCTCTTCGAGTGGAAAACTTTTATTGCTTGGTGACTTTAATCTCCATGTTGACCAGCCTGTTTTTGATTGTCAAGCAGCAAAGTTCCTTGATCTTTTAAACATGCATAGTTTAACACAACACGTCACTGTTCCTACACACAGGAGTGGTCATACACTTGATCTTGTGATTACTAGAAATAACGAGGATGTCGTCTGTGACTATAAAGTTCATGATCCCTGTTTGTCTGATCATTATGTTGTACACTGCAGTTTATCACTTAAGAAACCTCAGACGGTAAAAACTGAGAGAACGTACCGTAAACTTCGTTCCGTTAATATCGAAGCCTTGCGCAAAGAACTGGTCTCTTCCAAACTGTTCCTGTCACCAGCTTGTTCAGTTTCTGATCTTAGTGAACAATATAGTTCTGAACTCTCTCGCATTGTTAATTCCTTCGCCCCACTGAAGAAACGTGTTATGACCTTACGTCCAGCTGCGCCCTGGTACACGGATGAAATTGCCGCTGAAAAAACCAAAAGACGAAAACTGGAAAGGCGTTGGCGCAAATCCAATCTTCACATCGACCATCAGCTATACAAAGATCAGTGTGAGCGAGTTCGGAATTTGGTTAAATCTGCAAAAATGAACTTTTACTCATCCGTCATCCAAGAAAATTCTTCCAATCCAAGGTTGTTGTTTAAAACTGTTGATCGCTTACTCCATCGCTCAACCGAAAAGAAATTCCCGTCATGCAACTCAAAGCAAGATCTATGCAATAATTTCTCTAACTTTTTTGCTAACAAGTTAACTTCAATTAGATCTGAACTTCCTATTGTTACTGATGATGCTTTTTTGATGTTCTGTAAAAATTTGGACAATCCTCGCTTTAATCGACCTCTTGAGAATTTTTCCGAAACCAGTGAAAACGAATTGTGGACCCTTATACGCAAACCAGCATCGAAATCGTGCGAACTTGACCCAATTCCTGCGCAATTACTGATTAACTGTTTGGATGATCTGCTACCTGTTATTACAAAAATTGTGAATCTTTCACTGGCTTCGAGTACTGTGCCAACATCGTTAAAGCAGGCTATCCTCTCTCCACTTTTAAAGAAACCTATGCTCGACCATGAACTTTATTCTAACTTTAGACCTGTTTCAAATTTAGAGTTCCTTTCCAAAGCAATTGAAAAAGTTGTTGCAACTCGAGTTCTAGACCACCTACAAGAAAATGATCTTCAAGAATGCTTCCAGTCGGCATACAAGATGTATCACAGTTGTGAAACGGCACTCGTGCGTGTACAGAATGACATCCTTCAGTTAATTGACAGTGATCACTGTGTAGTGTTGCTATTGCTCGATCTCTCTGCGGCTTTTGACACAGTAGACCACCAGATTTTGCTTGATAGAATGTCGGAGCGCTTTGGGATTAAAGGGAACGCCTTGGCATGGTTTGCGTCTTATCTCGGCGATCGCACGCAGTTTGTAAGCATAGATGGTAAATCATCCAACCCGAGCAAGTTGACCTGCGGAGTTCCACAGGGATCAGTGTTAGGTCCCCTGTTATACTTATTGTACACATCCCCACTGGGTGACATCATGCGCAAACACAATCTGTCGTTCCATATGTATGCGGATGACAACCAAGTATACTCTGCATTCAAGTTCAATAACGAAAAAGAACTGGCTATTACTAAGCATCGCATTCAGCTGTGTGTCTCAGATATCGACAATTGGATGGCAGTAAATAAACTTAAGCTCAACAAGGAAAAAACAGAACTTCTCCTATTGCACTCCAGATTCAGGAATTTTCCTCCAATTCAATCTTTCACTTTTGAAAATGACACTGTAAACATCGTTGCGCATGCGCGCAATATTGGTGTAACTTTTGATAGTTTAATGTCTTATGATAAGCATATCAACAACTTGGTTAAAACTTCATTTTTTCATCTAAGGAATATTGCTAAGATAAGGAACTGTTTATCAGATGACGTATGTAAAATTGTTATTCAGTCACTAGTCTGCGCAAAAATCGACAACTGCAATGCACTTCTGTATGGTCTTCCGAAGAAGTTAATTACTAAACTTCAGAGTGTGCAAAACGCTGCTGCACGTATTATTGCCAGAAAGCATAAATACGACCATATTACTGCAACTCTGAAACAGTTACATTGGCTTCCTATTGAATATAGAATAATGTATAAAATTAATTTACTTACTTTTAAATGCTTGCATGATCTGGCCCCAGCCTATCTTACAGAACTCATTAATGTCTATAAGCCGAAGAGAACTTTGCGTTCATCATCTAAAGCAGTGAAACTTGAAACCTTAACATTTAACACCAAGACGTATGGTTTTCGCTCTTTTTCTGTTCATGCTCCTCACCTCTGGAA
>JAOCNB020009668.1:0-14063 GCA_026546465.2 Palythoa caribaeorum | reverse complement strand
ATGAAGCTTAGCCAAAATTTATCAGTAAAGTGTGGAGTTGTCGAACGCAATTTTTTTTCATAGCGACACAAACACTGGTACTTTAGTTGTCAATTGCCCATTACAATTTAGTGACAGTCACAACCATGACTTCAGAAAACGGCACAACCTGTAGACAAAAGCTTCAAAATGTTCCAGACTAGAATAAATCCCAGCAAAGAAGAAAGGGATGACTAAGTGTTTGAATTCTGACTCTAGAAGAAGTGAATTGAAATGCTGATTGCACTGTACAGAAAAGACAAATTCAGTGTTACAAAATCATTTTGCGTATGAACATGGCGAACACAGAAAAATTAGCGCCTGAAAATGTTATAGAAGGAATATTTTGGTAGAAACGTAAAGATTTTTCAAACAAAGTGATGAATGGCGTTTTCCTTCGAGGCTTCGACAGCAGGAGCTACAACCCGCCATTGACAATGCCAAAAAGCTCCGATTTAGCAAGACGGAGAAACTACACTTTTTTGTGTAATTGTGTCTTTATCACCTGTTTTATTAACTATCATGAGCAAAATATATAAACATCAAAAATGTAATTCATACCAGTTGGAACTTGCAGGACGTCTGGTTCTTTGTCGCCGGTTCCGGGAAAACAACTAACAAAACCATACGCGCTGCTGGAACTGATAATCTAACTCTAAGTCGTTTTTGACTTACTTGAGCTCAAGATCCTTCTTCATAAACTGTAGCCTTACGGACTCGATGTATGTGAGCTTGTGGCACTCGTAATTTGTAGTGAAATAAAGGCCAAAACTACTGGAGCTACAAATTCTTTTTAAAATGATAGACTTCTTTAACACATCTTCACAGGTCGTTTGACGCAATGACGTAAAAATAGGCAGTCAAAGACTGCGTATGGCTACTGCTTTTATTATTTAGAATGTTACAGCATAGGGCTCTTGTATTTCAAAGGTTGTTTCTTGACCAATTATTATGTTATATTCCTCCCGAACTGAAGGGGTTCAAAATCGCTCTCTGATGGGAATTGAAAGGGATTACACGCATTTTTATAAAAACAAAATATTTGTACTGAACACTCTCAAGGAACAGCACTAGCTTCCTCAGAAAAAAAAGGGCAAAAATTTACATATCCTTACCTTACAAACAAGAAAACTATCAACATAGTGTAATTTCACTCGAGATTCGACAACAATGAGCACACGGAAAGAACATGATCAATCGATATGAATTCAAAAACTGGTTAAAAAATGTCGAAAATATACGTCCACTCCCTCGCCGTTAAATATTCGAAACAACACGCACTTCGTAACTCATTCGAGAGAAAACCGATTTCCTTTCGATTAACAAAATCCGAAGACAAGCCGAAGATTGGAGTTACATTACTTGCGCACGATGACATAGTGGCATACTGCCTGGTCAGGAGCCAGTAGCCACAAAAATTAATACTGAAAATTATTGCCGCAGACCGAATTTTGCTCCTCCAATTCTAACCCCTAGCCACTCCACTTCTTTCTTTATTGTTAATATACATTGTTTATAATATAAGTATCGTGCTAATAAAGCCAACTGAAACTGAATCTGAGCGAGATTTTGATGAAAATAGTTGTCGTCAAACAATAAAACATCTGGTAAGCTGTTCCAACCACAAACAGAAATTAAATAATTACCATTCAATTTTTGAGTTTATTTCCCCTTTAAAGTGTCAATGATATATTAGTAGTAACCTACTAAATATATAGCTCAGATTATAACTACAATAATAAAACAATTATAATGAAAGTTGTACACACATTACTGTTACAGTATTGCTAAGACTACATGTACATAGAGTGCATCCCGAGTACAGTTTTCTCCTGTTCGAAAATCTAGGCTTTTTATATTATTTTTAAAAATGTTGAGATACGATAAATCTCGAATCGGTAAAACTAAACTTTGACCAAGTGTCGAAGCGAATGTTTCTCGTACTTTGCCAGCTATTATACTGTTCAGTGAAATACTTAGAATAAATGCCGCCCCCAAACAAGCACCACCTTCCAATAAGCACAGCACCAAATAATCCGCACCTCTACAGCCAATGCGGTGCTTATTTGAAACGAGCAGACCACTGAAACAGACGAAGGCAACAATTAATCAATGTTGCCCTTTGCCGCGGAGCTTCAGTGACGGAACAAAATGAAAGAAAAAAGCTGTTGCCCCTCACTTCAAAACTTTGTCAGTTTTCAAATAACCGTCGCACAAAAAAGCCGAAAATTAAATAAGCTCTGCGGCACTTAATCGAGTAAACACCTGACAGTGGTTTGATTTCTGAGCGAATTTTATTGAAGAAAAAACAAAATAAAACAGGGTATTGGAAAGTGAAACGCCTTGCGCCACACATGTATTGTACGGCTGAATTTAGAATTGTTTGGTGAGCAGTAATTACAGTGAATCTTAGTTTATGTTTTATGCTGTAAGGCGAAGTTAGTCAATTTTCTATCACAAAAACTTTCCCAGTTATGAAGCCTCACTGTAAAACCATTTGAACCTTCTTTAATTTCGTCAGCCGGAAAAAGAGCAACCAAGTTTGGGGAAGCATTAGTCGAAAAGCATGCTTATCTCCGGTTTCTGTGGTGTTAAGCGGATGAGAGTCAATAACTCCGCCTGCATGGCCACGACACTTATCAGTTGAAGGTTTGCCCTCAGCAGAAGCTTAGGTACTCATTTCAGCGACCTCGGAGAAATGGAAAGCTGATTCAAATTTGGTGAAAAGAAGGTCATACAAATGTTCAAATATCAGCAGAACCACGGAGTAGGCCTTTTGCAGCTAGAGGTCACATGGTACAAAATATGTCATACTGGAAGGCAAAAGAATGTGCAAAACTACATCACAAAACACAATTAACTAGAAAAGTGTGATTTTTATTTATTTTATATATCAGAGTGGAGTCTTGTCACATGCCCTCTGACAGTGTCTTGTGTTTTATACCATGTGACCTCGAGTTGCAAAAGGCCTATTTTGGGGCTCACAGGCAGAGATCTAGCAGCAACACCACCTTCTGTTATGCTATGGGTCTTAGAAATTACAAGTCATTGGCACATCCAGGGGAGGGTTCAATCTTGTTACTTATGCCGGAAGGCAATGAGTTAAGGATTGGGCTCCATTTCTTTTTCTTTTTTTTGTGTCACGAATTAGCATGCATGCATGCACAGTACTGATGTTTTCAACACGTTAGTTGAAATCCAAGATGGCGGAGTTAAACAAGTAAAAGTGCACGTTTCTCTTATATTACTTTACTGCTCTCTTATTAAATGCATTTTATATTATTGGATGTGTTAATATAAATGACATATTCATGGAGAATATATAATTTATATTTCAAACCAGAAACTAATCCTGTAAGTTTTTTTTTATTCCTAAGTACTAATTTCCACCTTAAAATATTTGTTAAATTGCAACATATAATAATAAAAAAATAGCTAACGTAAGAAATAAGAAGATGGTAGAGGCCACACAACAAATAAATGTGAGGCCACTTATTAAGTGCACCCCAAAATAAGAAACTCATGTATAAATAATTTTATAGTCAATAAAAGACTAGAAAACCCTTTAATAAGAAATTTGCTATAGGACATATCATATCTTTGTTAATGTTAATTATTTTATCAGGTACATATTAAGTTCAGTTAAAATACTTAAATCACTGTCTTCCAGCTCTCTCTAAACTATCATCTTCTAACAAATAGGCTGGCTTGTATTTGGTACCTTGATCATCCAACTTTAGAGCAGGGTTTGGCTTGGTATTGTGGGAACTCCCAAGCGAGGTATACCCCTCATCATACAGAGAGCAATAATCAATCTGACATTCACGAAGCACAGACCAGACATCGGAGTGGCACCAGTCAAGGATCGGGTTTATCCTCATGTATTCTGGCCAATCACGATCTGTTGGAGAAAATGATCTGAGCCTGTCTGAAAATGGATCATGTCTTCTAGTACCCATCAATATGGCCTGTATTTTGGGATTAGTGCTCTTCAGCTCTTCCAGAGCTTTCCTGATATTTCCTTTCCTTGTAATCAAATTTAGTCCATATTTTTGAGTTGTGTTTTCAATGAAATTCTCCACTTGTGGAAATGGTGAGTTACACTGAATATAAATGGCATTTATCTTTGCTCCAATGCCACAATAACTAGTATGCTGGATGGCAGCATAAAAAAGATGAAGTAACACTGTGCAGTCCTTGCCACCATTGAAACTTATACATAGTTCATCAAGTGAGTACTGGCGAAGCGTTTCTTGAATGACAGCCCATGCACCTTTGATACAGGCACTCAGGTTGGACTGGTCTTTAAGATAGAGAAGAGAGCAGATCTTGCCAATGCTTGGTGCCTGATGTTGATCAACACCATCTGTAGTATCAACCACAACTGTTTTATAAAGAAATCAATACGATTCAATCAAAACAAAAACAATTTCAATGTACAGGTGACACTATTTTATTTTATGCAGTATATACAGTCACACCAAAATTTCTCAAGCCAAATATTTTTTTTTTTTAAACTTTTTAAATTTTGATGTTTTTTTAAAAACAAAATTTATGGACATGCACTTATAACTATTCAGGTGAATTGCTAGGCAACATGGTCGAATGTGGCCTGGCTACAGATAAATTAATGCTATCAAATCAAGTTGATGTTTTCTGGAGAATGAAAAACTGCATAAGGCCAGGCCAATTTAATTCATTGTTTTACAAACATTTAGGCCAAAAATGTAAGATCGGAGGGGGAAATAAATATAAATATAAAAGCAAAGAATATACTGGGTCATGCCATACTAAAGTTAGTAAAATACAATGAACAACATAATTAATGACTAACTTAATTAGCTCAAACATTTTACAATAATAATTATGTACTTAAATACACAATTACAAAGTAAGCTGATAGCCCAAGAAAGAAAGAAAGAAAGAAACAAACAAACAAAGAAACAAACAAACAAACAGACAGACAGACAGACAAACAAACAAAACAAAAAGAAAACAAAGTTTAAAAGCCACCAATCATAAAGAATCCACAAAAAAGTCAAAGATACCACTTCAAAACTGACAGTCCTCGATGCATTTTGAATTCAATACCTGAATAGTATCAAAAACTGGTTTGGTTTGTTAGCATTTCAATAGCAACATGAATATCACCATTAGAGTCCTGATCCTCATTAACTTTTTTGCCAATTTCTTCGGTGTTTTTCTCAGATTTTTCAGCAACAATGGATATTTATAATTTTAATGATTTTCTTCCAGTTTCAGAATTGAACAAAAGTCAAATTGCACTAAATGAGTGCTCAGGTCAACAACAAAAGCAAGTACCAATAATGAACATTTATAAATACATCTTTAAATGGATAGAACCATGAACAAATTTCTGGATAAAACGAAGAAATAAAGACACAATAACTGTGAAATTTAGTAGCTTAGTGCCTTCATGTCTTTTAACATTTATCTTCCTTACATTGGACATTCCACTGATGAAAGTTCCACAGTGTTAGAAAGTTTGAATGTGAAGTGTGATGAGAAAGTGACAACAAACCAGCAAACCCTGTTTGTTTGTGCCTGCGATATGTGTGACCAATCACACTGAAAATCATATAGGTACTTCATATTAGCAGCATCTAAGGTTCTTGAAATACATGAGTTTTGGTATTCTCGATTCAAATGTTTCTCTCTGCAGTTCACATTCTCACTCTCGCTTCTCTTCCATCTTGTTGGTCACGATCAAAGCAAATTAAAAACAAGAATGAAGAATTTCGAAAATTCAATAATACTTTTCAAGCTGAGGCAATTTTTAGCCCCCACTGTCACCATTTTCTTCATCACTTGGTGCAAGTGAGGCTGAACTTGGCACAAATAGCACAGTAGTGCCACAGAATTTCAAACCCTGATGCTATGCCTGGAGGGGTGGAATGGTGTGAGGGCATTCATATAAGTGGGATTTCACACAAGGCCAAAGGAGCAACACAGATGTTAGCCAGTCTCATATTAAAGCATAACTGACCATCTTTCTAACAGGTTTGATGTGTTTTGTTTGCAACTTATAATTATTAGTTGCCATGCAGGGAGGAGCTTTTAACACAAGTCAACCAATTCTTAATCCCCTTCTCACTGGACAACATTTATATTTAATAGCTGCATAATGCTTACAGCACAGCCACACAATGCAACATTGCATGACAAGCAACGGAAGAACTGCATTGTGTGGCCCCCTCTGTAAGGTACAAATTCATCCTAGGTGCAATGATTTCGATGCATGGCCACACAAACTGGTTTCAATTACATATTGCATTGTGTTGCCGTAGCTTTAAGAAACTAAAAATTTTATAGGTTGAAATATTTGTCCTACCAGTTTTAGCCAAACATTTGGTTGCAGATTCCTCGCTTCTAACCACACAATTCTTTGGTAGTCTTTCCAACAAGTAACAGAATGCTTCCTTTAGATTGCAAAGATTTTCCGATTCTAACGCTAGCTTCACTTGAAATTCTTCATTAAAGAGCTCTGGATAACTTCCAATGTGGACGTTTTCTTTAAATTTTCCATTTGCTTCACTTAAAATTTCAGCAAACATTGATTCATCACCAGTTAGGAAAATGGTAGCCAAATAAAAACGCCTTTTCTCAGACGAAATTAAGTGTTCAATAGCATTGAATCCTCGCTGAAGGAGCCGCGGCACTCCTGGAAAAACGAAAACGTTATGGACTAAAACAACAGGGAAGGTTGATTTCTTTTGTGTTACTGTGTTAGTCCCGAAAATAAGCTTTGCAGAGGCAGGCAAGTAAGCCATCTTTAAAAGAGCTGCATTCATGTCATTCTTCTTACATTTATACACTTCGGAAATAATTGCAACCAACTCCTCATTTAGTACAAGGCTTTCACCAAATGCCTTGGCGATTCCTTCGACTGTTACATCGTCATGTGTTGGGCCAATACCTCCTGTCGTTATAACAAAAGAATAGTTATCAGAAAATTTTCGGATTTCATCGGCAATGCTGTTAACTTCGTCTGGAATGACGGAGACTCGCTCCGCTTTCACTCCAAGCGCCCACAGCCTTTGTAGGAGAAAAGATGAATTTGCATCTTTCGTATGACCTTTTAGAATTTCATCTCCCACAATCACAACGGCTGCATCTTGAGGTTCAAATAAAAACTTCTTGTTCACTTTACCACGCTTCTCGTCCTCCATCTTGCCTTGAACGCATGACGTGTTATTTCTACGCACCACCACCCGCTGCGCAAAGCTTTGTTATTTCCTTGGTCAATGACTGTTCACGTGATCTGGCGTCTAGCAACACATTCAAACAAAATGGCGGTATATCAGTTTGACTTTTTGCCTTGTGGTTGCTACATAAAGAAATTCTTTATTAAAGAAAGATATTTCAAGGTTCGCCAGTCATAAGAATTGGTAGAGGTAAGTAGGTTTAATGCTCATTTTACTGTTTTTGTTTAGTTCTTTAATATCATTTCTTTATGAAACCGTGTTATTTAGCTTGTTTTTTTTTATTATCAAATTTGATTTATCCGAATAGATAATAGTTTCTGTTCCTCAACACTCTGTTCTCTTGAAAAAATATACAAATATATATCTCTTTTAGCAATACGGCCTTTAAGAGTATATATGAATGCATTAGTTGTCTTTCGAACTCATTTTATGACGGTAAGTATTATATAGAATGATGTATATAACTATATTATTATGAGTTATTTATTTTCCTGAAACCCTGCAAGATTACTCATAAATGCAACACTCCTGGGCTGTGATTTCGCGCGCATTCATTTGATGGAAGAGCAGTTAAATCTAAAGCATTAAGAGCATGTACTGTAGAAGGGAATATGGATTTCCATGATATGTTTTAAGCAGGCTAACTTGAAAACATCTTCCAGTATGTATTCAACTTGTAGAAGGGAGGGGTGTGTATTTTCATAGCCTGCAACAATGTTGCAGTTTGTTGTACTACTATCTGAGAAATTTCTGCTATTTGAATGAGTTGCTGTGGTGTATTCCGGCAATAATACCATATTTGACATTTCAGAATTGTCCCAAATTTACTTGCCTTAATGGTTTGTGAAATTATAATTTGTAACAATTTTAAATATCATTTGTGGTATTTAAAGCCAAAATGCTATGATCATGCATTATAGTCATTTGTCTGATCAAGGCAGGGCAACTAACAGGCCAGACAAAAATGTCAACCATATCTAAGATTGTAATATAGAAATATCAATGGTGTTTTTTCTAAGTCTTACATAAACATTATTGTATGTCCAAATGCATTAATTTTTGTTGTGCTAAAAACAAAACAACAAATGGTTTTGGTTTTCATGTGTTGGGCCAGAGCAGACATTTTGTCCTTTTTATATAGTGAAAGAATATCAAATATCTGGCCATTATTTGCACTTGCAGTTACCAAAATATTAACTGTGAGATTTTGTTATACAGTAGTTGTTGCACTTTGCAATACCCATCACATTTCATAATTGCAATTGCAACAGCATACTCTTTGCTAACAAGTTTGATCCACTGGTAAGTCTAAGAGGTTGAGCTACTTCAAGCAAATCTAGACTACTGTTTCAGTTAGACATTTGGCTCCCCAAGGTCAACCGAGTATAGCCCTCAGACCAGAGAGACAAGCAGAATGTCAACCAGACAACCAAGAACGAGTGGGCCCAACTCATAGTCTATCGGCAACCAAGAACCAGTCTTGGACAACCAAGAACCAGAGGGCCCTACTTAAAGTCTACCATACAACCAAGAACCAGTCTTGGACAACCAAGAACCAGAGGGCCCAACTCAAAGCCTACCAGATAACCAAGAACCAGTCTTGGACAACCAAGAACCAGAGGGCCCTACTCAAAGTCTACCAGATAACCAAGAACCAGTCTTGGACAACCAAGAACCAGAGGGCCAAACTCAAAGTTGACCAGACAACCAAGAACCAGTCTTGGACATACTACCAACACAAGAAGTTAACCAAGAAATTAGCCAAGCACCCAACCAAGAATGTGTACCCCTGCGGTATTCTGGATGTGTTCCCTATCCAGTGGACAGGCTCAATCTCTGAACAATGGGGCAAATGAACTGTGAACTGTTATTTACTATAAACTGATGATTGTTTCTGTATTTGTGTTTGTTAATTGGGCTACCTGTGGCAGATAGCTGGCTCAGGTCAGCGTCCACTATATGAATGTCAAGTCACGCCATTTTGTAATTAGTAGTAAAAGTTCTAGCTGAATAAAGCCTTAGATACAGCCTCTTCTTGTGTATAATATATTACAAATACCACCCTGTTAGCTGCTGTATCTATTCAGTTAACAGTTCATTCTTTCCTAATGATTTGCAACTTTATGCTTCTCTGCTTTTTTTTCATTTAAATGCGAGCTCATAATTTTAATATCCTTATGTTTTACTTTTCAGCAAACTACAAAAAAAAATATATATGGAGCTCATAACAGAGCAACAAACCAAAAAGTAGTTGAACAGACAAGTTGTTTTTTGTATTCCCTCATAATGGAGTTGGATGAACGGCTGAGGTGGATTGAAATCCGAGTAACATCCTCCTTGAAACCAAGGGCAGAAGAGCTCAAGCATTTGTTCACCTCAGATGAATGCAGGTTAGGCAGAAGAATTGCGCATGTCGAAAAATACAGAATTTTTCCAGACTATAACCCAGGGTTAGTGTTAATTTTACCTTGTATCAGAGAAGGTGCAGGTACAGTAATCTACTCATGCAGGTTATCTGTGAAATTATGAAGTTGATCTGTGTCTGTGAACAACTTGTAGCATTTTCAACAAAAATATTCTGCTGGATTGTACAAACTTTGTTTTATCCAGTCAGCATCCCAGGTTTTTTAATCTGAAAACAAATGAATAATGCTGCCAATGTCCATTGACTTGTTCGCTTTTGTTGTCAATGCACATTGTCATTCATGTGTCGCTGCACATAACCAAGCAGTTGTCCAAGGTTACGTGGTGTCTTCCCACATGCTACAATCAACTGAGGATAGTGACAACATTGTTCCCAATCTTTTGTTGTTTAATGACTTTGTGGTAAATAAATTATATTGTTTTATGATGCTTTTAACAGTTTAAAAATGTGATGATACATGTGGAAGAAATGAATGAATAAGGTTGTGGGTCATAAGCAGGTGCAGGTAATCTGTTAACTTTTGTTTCTCTTGGTGATAAAAATACATGGGTGCGGGTATTCTCATTATCAGTGAAGTGGGTTATAGTCTGGAAAATATGGTAATAGGATAAGAAGCACAGGGCTCAGTCTGAACAGTACCATAAGCAGACCACTAGAAACTTTGAGAATGTTTTACAGTCTGGCTTGAAAAATATCTCTGAAAACAAGTTAGCCCCTAACAATTTCTACTTACCAGTATCCATTCTGTATGCAAGGGTTTTATGGGCTTTTTGTTGGCTGTGTGGCAAAGTGTTTAAACTCAAGTTTTAAACTAAGTCTTGTGTGTTGTTGTCCTGGGAAGATGTACTCCCTATATTGGTACATGTATGATAGGGGTAAATTGGCAGTTTGGCATTTTTAGGGGTTTTCAGAGAAAAACCAACTCAAGATTACTTTAGAAAAATAGTAATTTTTAGAAATACAAAAACTAAATGAGCAGGTTTTTGTCTTTTGTCTTTGGTTTTATCCAGCCTTTTTGAAATCTGTGCTATGAGGTACTTTTTAGGGTCGAAAATACTGTAAAGGTTCATGAATGCCTTGGTATTTTTTACGGGTATTTTTTCAAATTTCCCAATGTGCATCCAGTTCTCCTTGATGTACCCCCTGGGGTTGTTGTTTTAATGGAGAATATAATTTTGTCACATGAACTTGTGAGCTCAGAGCAGTGAAGTGACTGGGAACTACTTTGTTATTGAAACTTGTATGAGCCTGGCCCAGGAGGTACAATACTCCCAATTTGCTCATGAAAAGTTGCATTTTTGAGACATGAACATTGGCTTAAAAAACTGACCTTGAATTATACATGCACAAAAAATAAAATGACTTGTAAACTTTTGGGAAAGTATTGAATTTGGACCCAAAAATGTGGCCGGACTTATACATAGAATTGACCTGTACACATCGTCAAGCAAATATGGTAATTGCAAGTCATAATGAGGCTTAGCTAACACAAAAAAGTTCTTACCATGCTATTACTTCAGATTATATATGCATTTGAAATCTTACATTTTTCCAGGTTTGCCATGTTTGAATTTTGTAACAATGAGGAGGTTCAGCAGTTGTTTGTCTTTTCAAGCCACAGTCAGTCAGCGGCAGGAGGTTCAACTCTTGTTGCTTCCCTCACACCTCCTAAAACAATGCGAGAAAAGGCAATGTATTTCCTGAAAGCTATGGGATCTGGCAAAGTAACTCGAGATAACATCGCTGATGAAGTAGCATTCTGTGATTGCTCTAATAGACCCCTAGAGCATGTAAATGCATTGGCCAAAGAGGTGTATTTGCCATTGCTAAGTATTGAGATGGGTGGAAGTGTTAGTGCTGATAAACTGATGGATTTATTGCACAGACTTGTTGCACACATACAAGTCACAAATGGTTCAGTCAAGGTACAAAGTATGGTATATGAAGTTATTGCTCTTGAACTTGACAGCTCTACTGTAAATTGTGCATTTAGCAAAACCTTATTAACTGAATGAAGCATTACTTAAAATATACAGAATACAGGCCATAGGATTTCAGATCTGTAGGAAACTCTTTTTGAGTTCCGTGTCTTTGATTCATGGGAACCCACAGAAACAATTTTTGGGTTCCGTAAAGCTATTGAATATGTTCCCATTCTTAAAATGAAACAATACATATACTGGAGATTGCCTCCTGCTTTGCAAGACACCCTAGGGTGCATTGCAGATTTCCTCTCGACAAGTGCACTATGGGATAGAAACAAGATGGCAAAGAATAAATAGAGTCATTTATGGAACTTACCTTGCATACAATTAATTATATGGTGTTTTAAGATGTGCAAAATGTTCTAAGCTGGTTATGCAATTCATTATTGACTCTGGCAGTTAAGCCTTTGTTTTTCCTTCACATAGTTTTTTCCCCAGGGGAAACAGAATTTCATTTCCATTTTTTCTTTTGCACAGTAAAGAAACAATCCGGTGCAACAATTGTCACCATGAAATCCTATGGCCTGAGACTAGAAATACATTCAAAGTCACTACTGTAAATATTAAGTCAGCCAATTATATAATTATGATATTGTTATTAATGCATCTTTTTGTTTAATGTTTAACAAATTTTCTCTATATTTAATTTTTTTATCTTTAGTTAGTGAATCCTGATAAGCTCATGAATGCTTTTGACAATTATGTATTTAGTTTTATATTAACGATAGATATATTCTTTATAAATTCACAAGTAAAATTAATCGGACTTTTTCATTTATTCCTGAACAATTCACATAGAAGCAATGTTCCATTTAAGAATAAGAATGAGAGTTATTTTCAGGGTTGGGGTACTAATTAGGAGACAGTGTGTTTAATTTTACCTCTTGAACTGAATTACGGGTAAAATAAATACATCTACAGTGTAAAATAATTTAGATAGTACATACATTCTGATTGGTTTACAAATGTGCTTGATGCTTGAAAATGAACATTGCAAGGCTTTTGAGGGGATAAAAAGGGCCACAGGAGCTAGGTGGAAGTCAAAAAAATGAACTTGAACTCTTGTTTAGCCCATAATCCATTGTATTTGTAGGCTCCATGAATCTGTTGAAATTTTCCTTGAAATCAATGTTTCGCATGCTTTTTAGGGCCAAATTTGCTGATCTGTTTAGTCCATGATCCACTGTATTTATAGGATCTATGAATCCACTGAAATTTTCCTCAAAATCCATGTTCAATGTGTTTGCTAGGGCCAAATTTGCTGATCTGTGAACAGGTTGAGATCTTGTGGCTCACCGATTGGCAGATTTGGCCTTAAAAAGCATGCAGATCATGGATTTTGTGGCAATTTTCAACAGATCCATGGATCCTATTATAAATACAGCAGATCACAGACTAAACAATAGTTTGGGCACAGATTACGGATTTTGGGGGATTGTAGAATGATACGGATGGCAGATTTTACATTAAGCACAGGTATCCCAAGCTGGTATTTAATCTGACTAGTATTAAAATTTTCCCATACAATGTCTTATAAATTCAGTCAAAATTTGAAAAACGAAAATTTTGGAAATGAAGTTAACCACTTTGGGTTTACCTTGTGTTTGTCTCTGTGTATGTTTTGGGTGCGATTGGGGGTGTTTTATCTAGAGGAATTTTTTGTCACTCTACATTAAAGAGCAATTTATTTGCAACACCTTAGAAATAACAATACATGACATTTTCTCCATTTTCGACATAAAATTATTCTGTTAAACAGTAAAAAAAGTAAATTTTTGGCCACTCAGGCCCAGTTATATACTGTATGTACTATGTACAATTTAAATACTAAAATTATATAGCAGTTGTCTCGAGTTAGTTACGGAAGACCTGTATTGTTTTGAAATTGTTTTAATTGTCATACAACATTTTGTTGTAAAATTGTCCACTACAATGTAGGATCAAGTGGTACTTCCTCTGCCATCTATAGAAGTCTTGTCAGAGGCTGCAGCATACAGCAACAGAAGACCAGCTGTTATTCATGTTCTTGAGACAGCAGTAGTGAACTGGATTAAGCAGATTAAAGTAAGATATAAACTGCATATATAATATTTAGAATAAATAATTGTGTGATCAGTCAGAATTAGTACTGACATAAATTTTTTGGCAAATCTATTCATGTTTTGTTGCTGTTCATTTTACACAGTTAACACTAAAATTGGATCCAGATGCTGAAATATCCAGACGATTTGGACCTAAACCTGGTCCCTTGGATGAAATCCAGGTATGTTAATAATGAGTTGCAGAAAATAATTATACAGTAGACCTTGCAAACATTTGCTCATAAGAACCATTAAGGTTACCGTATACCTTCAGGGGTGTTTTGCGTCAAAACGATACAGTTCATCTGTCTTAAACCGTAGATACCTA
>JAOCNB020009563.1:0-14063 GCA_026546465.2 Palythoa caribaeorum | reverse complement strand
TAAGCCGCACGTACATTTCTATTTGTTCCATGTGCCCTGGGTAACCCCCCCCCCCCCCCACTCCCCCCCTCCAAGAAACGTCAGACGATTTACCGATAGTTCTATTTGAAACAAACAATTCAGCATACGGACCTTTATATTACAATACCAAATATTACTGATCCATGGATATTATTAAACAATGAAACATTCACAATAAATGCACAGAGTGCGTACGGTATTGTTTCAGTATTCAACAACTTTGAATATATTAACTTTCGTATACCTTATTAACACTTACTCATGAAAAAAAAATCACGGTGTTTAATAGTACCAGAATCAATCTCTGAGTCCCTACTGTGTAAAGCAGGTATTAAGACAAGCAAGGCTATGCTTATCACAGAAATTCTAATTATTAATAATGGTAATAGGGAGTGCGATTCAGTCTGTAATCATATTTGCCATGTTTGGTATTTTAAAAATGCTGTTAATTTAACCTGACTGGAATCTGTCTGTGTAGGCTGAGGCTGGCTCAGTATAGGGTATGGACTCACCAAAGAGATTTAACCCTCTTAACCAAAAAATGCATGTGCCCCGCCTTTAACACATTCAAAACGTCTTTATACCCCGCCTCGATGTTGCTCAGAAAAAGTGTGTGCCCCGTGCCTTTCTGCTCCGGCCCGATATAAAAGCAAATTTTGCCTGGCCGCTTGACATGAAGTCAAAAGAGTAAAAGTGGAAACCTTTATTTGTCTGGATAATCTACTGTTGATAGAAAGTACAAGGCATTGCATTTAAGCAAGCCGATCGGAAGTTCAATGATCGATGAAAGTACATGATAAAAAAACGAGTTGAAAGAGGCGGCCTCGTAGCTAGGAAAAGCCAGATTTTCCGTGGATCTTCGCTTTTACGGGGTCTTCGTTTTTCCAGGACTATTAGCTTTTAGGTCAGTTTGTTTTTCCGGCCGGGTCTTCGTTTTACATACACCCCAGCCCAGATGTTACAGTTTGTATAGATTTGCTTCAGCCTCAGGACAAAAAAAAGTTGTTGGAGAAACTGTATAAGGTCGACCACAATGAATAAGTTTTTAAAAGTAAGTTCGGATGGCGTTTCTTGTTGTCTCTGTCAACTTTTCGTTTGTTCAATTCAACTTGAGTTGTGTAATTGCTTCCAATTTTTTTTTTGTCGGAAATAAATCATAAATGAGATATGACATACCTCATACACTGACCACTTCATTCACAGAAGACTGTCGAAAGCAGCGGCCAAAACAAGATACAAGAACCGTGTTCATTTTAATAATTATAGGAAGTTTTTAAAATCCTTTATTTAAGCTCCGAACACGACAAAAGGTGCATTGGTACGGTCTCCCAACCAAGCTCTATATATACTTTCTATATCAACTAATATGAGCAGTTTGGGAGAACTTTGCTCTTTTTAATTATAACTTATGCAGACTATATATTGATATCTGAACAGACATAAACTATATATGCTGCTGAAAATAAATGGCAAAACAGTTACTGTTCATCAGCAGGATACCTAAACTGTGACTGTGCAATTCTACAATTGGTTTCGGCTCCATTAAATCCTGCACCAATTGAAGAACAATTCAGGTGGAGCCACCCAGTAAGTGAACACATTCCACTTGATCAATGTCTTATTTCTTGCTGACCAGTTACATAGTGTATTTCGGTTACACAGGCTTTTTTTTATGAGAACAACTTTGTAAAAACAATGCTCAATTATTCCAAAATTTAAGAACGATTTAATTTAAGAATAAGCCCAGTCTGGGGCTTGATAACTAGGAAAGATTTTGCGGTAGAAAATTGACAAAACTTAGCGCTACAGCATAAAACATAAAAAGATTCCCTGTAAAGACTGCTCTATACATATATATGTGTGGCGCATGACGTTTCATTTTCCAATGTTTTATTTTGTTTTTTCTTCAATAAAAACCGCTCACAGAAATAAGAACAATTTTAAGAAAAAAACTGAGGCTGAAGTCGTTAAAAAATTAAGAACAATAAACCTCGGCAAATCTTTTGGGTTGGTGATACATCGCTTGGGAATGAAATTTTAGGCTGGGCTGCCTGTGACAAAATTGGGAACCAGGCACCAACAGATCACGAGTTTGTTGATGTTGCTCCACGGATTTTGCGTCGCGATGTTTTCACTTTTAGCTTTGAGTGCGTTGTGTCATTCCCTTTGAAAAATGAGACTTTAATTGAAATTAGGGGCTTTTTGAGCTTCAGGCTGAGCCTTGCGGACAGTATTGCTTGAAGAATGCTCAAGAATACACGTAGACTGGAAACTGGAAGGGCAACTGGAAGACTTGGTGCCAAAGTCCAATCTTGGTTCCTGTTCAGCTTGTTCTTGTTTCTCGTCAATGTATTTCAGAGTAAGCAAGAATTAACTCATATGCGAAAGGAACAGACATCTACTCAATATTTAAGGCGTGGAATTTTACTTGTTGCAAGTGATGGACCTACGACTTTAGGCGACTTTACCACTTTTACTGCGCGGATACAACACACGCAATGGCCTTCGACTTCGCATGCATTATGGTGGATAATACCAAAAGAAAAATTTTGTTCTTGTAAAACCGCTAGCAACGGTACAAGTACGCTGCAGTATCGAAAATGGCATATTTCTGGTGAGAAACAAGTGAAAGTTTGTGTGACAAGCCGTCGTTGCAACAGATTCTATAAGCAAAAGAAACCTTACGAGGGCTTCAACTGTCTACTAAAAAATACAACCACGGTTCTAGTTACAGGTAAGTTCTTTAGTACACTGTGTGCCACAGGCTACTCGCTTGTTTGGCGAACATCCGAAGCGAGCGAAGAGCCAAACTATTAATCGGCCTCACAAAGATCGAAACGAGCGAGTTGCCTGTGGTTTCCGGGGTATAATACTGTGGATCTATTTCTGCGTATATAGATATGCATAAAATTTGATTAAATAACAAGAGACTCCATAGTTTTCTCTGCACCAGCCTAATTTTTTTCAAATACTGCACTATTTCTCTGACTGTGTGATACAGCTTTAGTTTTCATTTTATTGGTAATTGGCAGCACAGAATTTGTGTTGATGTCACCAGTAATTGCTTCTGGGGTTGCAGTAAAATATGAAATGGAAAAGTGGTAAAAGGTAGAAATAGTAAAAAAGTGGTAAGAAGCAGAAATCACCAAAAATGGACAAAAAAGAGGAAATCACTGGAAATGACATTACTAAAGGTAGAGCAAGGGAAAAACGCTGAAATTACAACCGGGTACAAACAATAAACAGGAGATATAATGTGGAACACGGAAATGAGCCTTAAAAATTGCATAAATAACAAAATATCAAATGTTTTTTTCAACTTTTTCAACAAGCAAGTACCTGTATTGTAATAGAATTGCAAAATTGATGTTTAACAGAAAAATGACACATACAACACCAGCTAAGTAAGCAAACTGGACATAATGAGAACTGAAAGTAGTCTTCACAAGTTTATTGAATCACAAAAATAGTCAAATTAGTGAAAAGTGATACAAACAAAAGAAAATGAAGATTGTTGTTTTATTGTATTGTATTATACTGTACTGTACTGTATATCAAATGAAGGGAATAGCATTGTTTTTTTTCCTTTGGGAAACAGGATTTGAAGAAATGTTTTATTAAACAATTAATTAATGTTTATACCAATTGATGTGTGTTTTCAAACCAAAACAACCCAGCATTTTGATCAATGCATACCTCCCAAGTGAGCTGCATCTGGCGAGTCCAATCTGAATTTGAATACTTAAACCCTCTGACCTACCAGGCTTGTACAAAAACCAGCATCGCTGCATTTTCCACCTAATCTTTTAAAAGATTTAAATTCAAGTGTCCCATGTTGTGAAATTATTTTTAAATGAGTATTAGAACACACAAATAAGAGCTACTATTTGCCAACAGGTCTTATCATGTTCTGTGTTTCAGCATCTCATCCCCAGAATTTCATGGCCACATGCAGTATAACCGTGCATGGGCGGTACACAACTTAGTGGTACACACTCACTTGCAACAAAAATATTCTCACATTTTTTTCTTTTCCCCAGTGCTAGACAATAAACAGCGTCAAAGAGCTAAAACTGGATCGTTTGTGATATATTTACATTTGTATCAGTGTGAATTTCGGTAAATTTTGCAATTATTTATTTGAAATTATAGCACATGGGCATTGCTTACCATGAAGGTAAGGCAGATTAATTTTTTTCAGTTTATGGTTGATATTTGGGACAAGTGTAAAGATTTTTTTATTTTTCCATACATTTATTTTTAATTATGGGCTCTTAATTATATATTCAGAAGTCACTTGTAATGCACAACCACTGACAACTGTGCCGTGATGAGTAATAAGTTTATTTCAAATGCTGTATTCATACAAACAGGATGAACTGTGCTTTGTCGAATTAATTTTTAAATAAAACAACTCAATATTGAAAACTAAATCACTGCATGTTTGTGGAAGCTGATAATTTATTTTGATTAAAGAGCAAATGCTTTAAATGCCAGCATTTACACACATACCACATAGTCATGAACTTTTTTGGGTATTGAACAAATACAGTAAATTAGACTTTGTTTCTATGACAGCCCAGGCAAGCAATTGCACTTTCAACTTGATACACCAAGCACTTGGTTTTTTAATGCAGATAATTTATTTGCCTAGCATTTCGGTCTCCAGTAACATGAGATGCAATACAAAGATTTTCATATTAGTTTTATTGAACTTACTGATTTTGATGAAACTTAATTGTTCCAAGCATTAATTTGTAATTGCACAATTAAAAACTTTCGTGCATTTTTATTTGTGACTTGAGACACTACATTTTGCATTTGGCACGGCAGGCTTGGTGTTTGACTAACATCCACCAAAAACCAGTCGTGTTGTTAGAATTAACAAACTTTGGGACTGTATGTATCACTGCAAATTGCTGTAAAGTTGCATACATGTACTGTAGGTCTTAAACAAACTTTTTGCTTCATTTTAGATTCTATAAATCTGGATTTGGAAGTATGGCAGAATACTACTGACCCTAAACAGGCAGCCAAATCATTTTTTGTTGGCAATGTTCAGATGCAAGCTATAATTCATGGTCATTTGTTTAATGGCCAGAATGTTAATTATACATGGAACTTTGGTGATAATAAAACAATAACTTCGCACTTGCCATCACACAACCACACATACAGAGAAGATAAAATGTACCTTCTTTCTGTAACTGCCAGATCATATGTAAAAGGCAGGCTTTACTATGGCTCAGCTGCTGCAAGACTGACATTTAAAGGTACAGTAAACAGACCATATTTTAAACTGCTACTAAAAGGCTAAATATCCTTTTACAAGTCTAAGTGGCCCATTGGAGCAAGTGCCATTAATGCAGTTCATGTTGTATTAACCCTTTAAGCCTCAAGCACAACAAATGATGTGCTGGTAAATTCTCCCAACTGAGTTCCATACTTTCTGTATAAGCAGTTTGGGTGAATTTGTTTTTTCAACTTCTACAGTTTATTCCACTTGATCAATTTCTTATTTCTCGTTACCAGTTATATTGTTTTGTTATGAGTTATGTAAGGAGAAGTTAGATGTTGATAAATTGCTCTGGGCTGAAAGGGTTAACTGACCTCGTAAAGATGGGAAGCTGAATCAAAGATGGTCACACAAATGACAACAAATTCCGGGGGTTTTCGAAGGACGTTCGACCCTGATAGATTTCAACAAAAACAGATATAACGTAAAGAAGGCTAAGGTTGATTATTTTGTTCTCGGTTCAGTGTTTGTTTTTATGTTTACATGCGCAGGGAATAAAACCCAGATTTTGTGATAGCCAATTGCCCAATAGAGCCAGGTCTAAGCTACGCTAAATCCTTTTACGAGCTTTAGTAGCCCAATGGAGCCGATGCTTACCTCCGGTTTCTGTAGCGTGCGGATGAGAGTCATTGACTCTCCCCTGGACGAGACAATAATCCGTCGCAGGTTAGCTCTCAGCAGAAGCTGGTACCCGATTTACCGACCTGCTAAGGATGGAAAGCTGAGCCAACTTTCAGTGGCGTAAAAAAGGTCATAGAAATATTTAACACTTGGTAGAGCCCGGCTTTGTACCCGGGACCCTGTGGTTCAAAGATAAAGATCTCACCACTTTTATAACCACACCGCAGTCTTTGTTCTATACAGGTTTAGTCAAAACATCTTGTGGAACAACTTTTCTTACCTACAAAGACCTTGATGAAACAAAAATAATATTAAACAGCACTTATTTTCTATGACAATAAAAACTGAACACATAAATGTTAGAATTCTAGACATCCAAAAATGATAACAAATCCCGACGTAAAGTGTTGCATAAAATTTAGCTGCTGTTTCGTATTTGTTGCAGATATTCCACGGGGCCAAGTGGGTTATTCAGCAAATGAAAATTCGCAACCAGTCAACATAAGCAGGAATGAGAACAAAACCAATTCCGAGCAAGGAACTTACTTGATACCATCTTATGTGTTTACCGAAGATTTTCTCATTGAAGCGTGGGAAGTGTATGCAGAGTCACCGGGAACAGTAAATTTACAGGTAAAGGTTTGTCACGTCTCGTCTTTGCAAATAATTAGCCTACTATTATGCCATGTCCTCTGCGCATGTTCCGCTTTTTGATTCACAAATTTCCCTCATTCTTTAGAGAACAGTATGTTACTGGTTACACCCTTTCCTAACAGAACTGGTGAAGCCCGACCTGATGGACGTTTTTTGCCTTCCCCGGTAAATTTTTGGGTTTCCTGGGACATTTTTTCTCTGACCAAATATTAGACGTCTACGAACCGGCGCATTTTTTTTTTGCCGTAGATTTTTGTAATTAGGTATTTCCCGAGTGCCGATGATGAATTGTCCAACCTGGTGGGAAATTGGCTGACCAGGTGAGACTTTGCTGGTCAGCGAACTGTTAGTGTATAATATAAATATTTATTATCATTATCATTATCATTATCATTATCGTTGTCGTTGTCGTTATCGTTATCTTTATCGTTATCGTTATCGTTATCGTTGTCGTTGTCATTGTCATTATTATTATTATTATTATTATTATTATTATTATTATTATTATTTAAAGTAGTTTCGAGTCCTACGTGGCTCATTGATCATCTTGTTTGTCTGGAACTCATTTTCGCCGTTGTTATTAGTATTTTAAAAATTATCCCGTCGGTCTAAAATCATTTATGGTGAATAGAGCACAGAGTTTGAAAGTGAGATTTTTTTATTTCACAGGAAGATCTTATCATAACGTCATTGCTTATAACCAGGTACAAATCTTTCACATAAACTGGTGATGTTATTGCGTATAAACGAAAACTTTGTTTTGCAGATCTTTCGGCCTGTCAATATTCAGTTTAACCGCACAGAGAACAGCAGTCGTGAAACGCCTTCATCCTGTGCTTCATGGTCAGGAAATTCTTCTTCAGAAGGTTCAGTTGCCTGTCAATTGGTTTGTTTTTCTTCCTCCAGATATCCCACTACATCACAGGAAGAACTTTTTCAAAAGAATCGCATCTATACTGTGGTTCACACATTCAGAGCTACACTAATAAAAGGGTACAACCTGCTTGTTGCTGACGATCGCAACAGTTTCTTCGCCAAAACAGGTAAATTAGAACCGTAAATCCTCGTTTAAGCGATTTCCAGTTAAACTGGTGCGGCGCTTATTTGAAAAGACGTGCTTATGAGCCCAGTTTTAAGACTCAAACTAAAGAACTCTTGAGCTGTGAGTCTCATTTCTCACGAGATTTCATATTTGGTCTTTATCATGTGTGGATTCTAGCTCAGTTGATAGAGCACTGCATTGGTACGGTTCTAAACCTTCATTTGAGATTGCAACAGTGAAAATGAAGTCCAGTGGACATTAACCTCAAAAGCAGTTAAGAAATAGGTAAAAGAAAATCGGCTGGTTTTGTAATGGCGATATTCTAGTTCTGGAAAAAAAAGCGTTTTACGTTTTATCATTAGAAAACATTTGCAACTAAAGTTTGAAAGGACTAAAAAGGGAAGATGACAAAATACGCGCTTTTCATAAGTTTTACTTCCTGATTAAAAGTAATGCTCTTAGTCTCAGAAAATTCAAGATGGCGGAATCTACTCATATTTCGTTACGCCAAAGTTACGCCAAAAATAGTTTGAAGGTGGGTCAATATATAGTTTTATTTTTTAATTTAACCTTCAAAATAACGAGGAGCAGACGTGTTACACAGTTGGTAAGTGCGCTGCCTTCTGTGATGGAGGTCCCCAGTTTGATTGTCAGTGACTCAAAGGTTTCTTTCGATTTTTTTTTGCTCCGTGTAGCTTCAGCTTCAAATGCCCGTAGAACGAATCACTAACAGAGGGAGGGCGTAAAGGCGCACCGTTGGCTTCCATTGATACCAGTTACATGAAATTATGGAATTACCGACGTTAAACAAAAGTTACCTTAAAGTTACCTTACTTTTACTTAACCTAAGTGAAAAAAAAATTCCATTCTTACGGCATCTTTGAGTTTTCTACCAGGCAACCTTGCTTTCATGCGCTGGAAGTAAAACGTATGAAAAAATGCCTGTTCCCCCTTTTAGGTTAAAAAAAACATAATTTAAGAAGTTTGACTATAATTGCGGAGACTTATGGATTGTTTTTTGTTGTTGTTCTATAGGTGATATAATTGGGTGGTCCACCAGTGGAAGTGCTTCCATAGTAACGGTTCAGACTTCAAGGATTGCAGGTATCTACCGGGTCCAATCATCCGGAAACAACACATATCGTCTACGAAATTCGGACCTTGGAAATTTAACAGCAAAACTGACAGTCTTGGGCTCGTTTCCAATTCAATTCGAATTCCCTTCCATGTGTTTTACTGAAATTGGAACCTTCGAGTGGAAAGCTCAGCTGGGAAATAACCTGACTAACTCAACGACGTTAAACTTTCAAACTACTGTGCAAAACGTCATTGAACATTTGGGACACAAGTTATCTTATTGTGCAACATTTGTCTGCTACTTTAAGGTGAATTCTTCCGTGGAGTTAAAAGTTAAAGCAAGTAAGGGTACGAATCTGACTTGCTCGTTGATTTTTCCAAATGATTCTCAGTCAAATGATTCTCCATACTTACATAAAAATGTAACTGAAGGAGTGAATTGTTCCCGTATGTTGCATTTCAGTAAGCACGGGACAATGACGGTTAGCTATATTGTGTTTAATCATGTCAGCAGGGAAAGTAAAACTATCGAGATTCACGTACAACGCGTGGTTATTGGATTGAATGTATCCTTGTGCTTTGAACCACGTACGCATTCGTATAAAGAAGCTCAGACATGTTTCATAGCATCAATAAATAAAGGAGATGATGTTTCGTTCCGTTGGGATTTTGGTAATTCGACCTGGGATAAGAAAATTGATAAAACCTTAAAACATGTGTATCACGAAACTGGAAATTTTTCCGTTGTCACCACGGGACATAACCAAGTCTCACAAGAGGTTCGAAAGATAAATCTAACCATTTTACCGTCACCTCTTTCTATGCAGGCGACACCAGTCGTTGAAGCAAACACGTATGTTCGCGTCTACTGCAATTTAACTTGGCCCTATGGATCTGCGAAAAGCTTTTATCAAGCGTTCGGTCTTTCTGGGCATCAAGGAACTGATATTCCATCTGCGCCTCTTCTTGTAATCGACTTTGGCGACAGACAAAGTGGTAAAGTGAACTCCAGTGTCGGATATTTAAATCATCGTTACAGCAGGCTACATGATAGTCCATATGAACCTTCTTGTGAAGTCGACGGTTATCCTGGTTTGAATATTTATCGATCAATAAGGATCTGGTCAATAAATCCAGTGAAAGAAATTAAAATAGTATCAAACTGTACATCTAAAGTTGAAATATTGCTTGGTAATGTCTGCGTGTTCAAAGCAAATATTACGTCTGGTGACAGACTTTTATTCCGTTGGTCAGTGTCCGATTCCAAAATGTTTTCTTTACAAGAATCTTTTTCTTACAGGTTCTTACAGAATGGAATTGTGACTGTATTTTTAAAGGTATACAACGATGTTTCCTCGATGGAGAGGAACCAAAGTGTTTCTGTGCTGTATGCCCCTCAAAACACAAAAACTCATTTTGACGCGATGAACAAAGCTGCATCAACTTTACCGGTAGAAACTGTGATCTCTTTGGAAACACACAAAACTGAATCGAGCGGGGAGAAAATATTATCTTCTTTCTGCCGGTTATCCTCTAGTGGGGCTGATTCATCCGCAATATCAGTATCTTCAGAAGTAATACCACAAAGCAGCTATGCCGTGTTTGCCAGGACATTATCTATACCAACATTTGAAAGTACATTGAAGAAAAACTCTTTCGGTATTGCAACTTTTCAGACAAAAGCTAGCCTGGAAAAATTTGTAACACCTAGCACAATAACAAAAGTTATCAAAAACTCGGTAACCTCTTCGACTGGAGTGAAATTTCAAAGTCTTTTTCCTAAATTAATATTCCCAAAATATGGATTTACTGGTCAGGAACTCGAGTTTGTTGTTTATAACGTTCTCAAGAATCAGTTTTGTTTTATTTGGTCATGGGGTGATGGTTCTTCTACCGAAGAGAAGCCATCATCGACGCGTCATAAGTTTTCAGCTGCTGGTTCTTATCAAGTGACTGTTAAAGTGTTTAACTCTAGCTACTACGTGCTTCTGAACGGCAGTGTGGTAATCAAAGATAATACAGTTGATTTCCGGGTACAAGAATTATCATTGCTTGAAAAGGGCAAAGTATATTTGGAGTTTGCAATAAGTCAAGGAGAAAATGTGACATACTCAGTGAGTTTTGGTGACGGATCAGGTACGAAAAAACGTAGCTTATGGTAAATAATAGATAACACATGATCATCGATGAATAAACTACCTACATGTTTGTCCAATCCTTTTTTACACTTACTTGAATTTCTTCTAAAATATCATTTAGTTCAACCGTTTGTTGTTTTTTAAATAACTGAATATGAAAGTTATTTGCGCAAAACAAGATGAAATATGAAATTTTAGGTATTAAGAAATGCTTGACTCTTGAATTATAAGGCTAACACATATTTTTTGTCCAAAGAGAGCAGAAGTGGAACTATTCCCCATGGACCGGTGATTGTTAAAGTTGTGCATCAGTACGATAAAGAGGGACCATATGAAACAATTGTAGTGATTACAAGCCCAGCCGAAATTATCCCAACTTTTCATCAGAGAGTTACAAGTTGTGAAAAACCTTGCTCTGTTAAAAATGTAAAAATTGTTGGGGCAAGTAGTGTAGCTGCGAGTAGCCCAGTGATAAGACAAGAGTTCCGATATTCTCTACAAGCCCAAATTGAGGTGAATTGCTTGACAAGCAAACAGCTTCTTTATAAATGGGAGATTTATATGGTGAACAACGTCACTGTTCAAAAACTACACAAAATTGAGAAGCTCGAAACGAATTCAATGGACCTTTCTTTGTGGGCGTTTTCTTTGGAAGGAGGTCTTTACAAAGTTGTTCTCACTGTAACGTCACAACCTTGTGGAGTTTTAAAAATGTCTCATGGCTTTATTCGAGTTCGCGAGGTGAATTTGGTAGCAAGCATTGACTGTGGAAGCGTTAGATCTGTGTCGTGGAATAGCAAAATTGTCTTAGATGCGTCGGGGTCTTACGATCCAAGCGACATAATTTATAGTAACAGCATTAAGAAAGGTGTTAAATATGAGTGGATATGTAAAGACATTAATGGAGTTAATTGTCTTGAAAAAATTAGTACTACGAACAGTTCCTTGTTGGCGATTCCTCCGAGATACTTTAATTTGTCCTCAAACTCAACCTATGTGTTTGTGCTGAAAGTTTCGAAAGGATCACGATTCAGTGAGGCCAGACAAGTTGTTGAAGTAAGAAAACAAAGCTTTGCCAGCAACTTGTGTATAAGGTGAGACGGGAGCACAATTTTCAAAATAATAATAGACTTTTATTTTGTAGTCACTTTCTATACTATTGTTACTTACACATTTTACTTGACCCATGAGTGCTAGCCGACTCAAAATCTCTTTTAATTTTAAGTTAAGTTAATTTTTTTTGTCATGTTGATGAAACAAACGAGAATGCAACCGATGTGTTTGCCCGCCAACTCTTCAATCGCGGCCATTAACTTATTTTTTACACTTGATAAAAGCCAACAATAGCGAACTAGATTGCAAATTTAATAAACTGTAAAAAAAAAAACATAACAATTTTAAGAAATAGCAAGTCATTTATTTGGAAAGAAATTGTTCCTCAATTTGAAATTTGTAAATAATCCCGAGTCAGTGACAGAGACTCACATGGGGAGCTGAATCACTGATGGGTATCAAACACGTGACCCTCTGATTTTACTGAGCTACAGAGACTCATATTGGGAGCTGAGTTGATGATGGGTATCAAATCTATAACCCTTTGATTACCGGTCAGATTCTCTAAACTTTCACGTATAATAGTCATTTGTTTGTTCCCTTTTCGGCATCTCTGTTGAAGACTATTTCATTCAATGGTTGCTGTAGCACATTCCTTCACATTCTTCCTACATATGTCTCTGCTCCTGCGTTATTATATTCTTAATTAATGCACGTTTACATTTTATTGAATTTTGTAGCTCTTTAGTGACACGTGGTTAAATAAATGATTGTTGTTGTTATTCTATGTAACTTCATGTGTTTTAAGCTTTGTGAGATTTGGTATGTTTGACACGTGTGATTTTGTTGCTCGCCTTCGTTCTTTCTTTCTTCAATCTTTTCTCGGAAGATTTGACATTGTTTATGAGCCGTTCCGGCTTGGTGCTAAATAATAACATAAAAATATTATCATGTTTTTTAAAAATATTTTCAGGTGCATAAAGAATTGTTTATCAAAAATGTCAATTACAAAACCTATTGAACTTGTGGCTGGTGGCTGCAAAAACCAATCGTGCATGTGGTATCAACATTTTAAAGACAACCGCACATCAAAAAGAGCCATCGAAGATCAGACGCGTGAAAGTCAAGAACCGATTGGTAACTTTGTTTTGAACCCGGCCGAGGTGCAGTTTAACCGCACTTATACTGTAATCCTAAAGGCACAAAAATCTGGACAACCTGAAGGATTTGCAGAGTACACGTTTGTCACTGATAGTCCTCCAACCCGTGGTGTGTGTACGGTACATCCTGAACGGGGAATAGCAATCAAGACTGAATTTAAAATTGCCTGTTCAGGTTGGCTGGATGAAGAAATGCCTCTATGGTACGAGTTTTACAGTGGAATTGAAAAATCCTCTGAAGAAATCATTCTAGCATATGGAATATCGGCCATCGCTTCGGGCTTGTATCTTCCTCCAGGGGACGAGAGTCAAAACAACGTATTACAGTTGTTTGTGAAAGTGTTTGATGCATCTGGCGCATACCATAAGGTTCCTTTATCGGCTCAGGTAGGTATCTATAAATCAGCGTGATGAAACACTTAAGTTAATAGTAATGAAGTCTATAACAGCGACGGTGATAATGATGATGAAGATAATGCTGAAGGTCATTATGATGATGATGATGACGATGATGATGATGATGATGGTCATAATAATGGTGATGATGTTACAATCCTTTCTCGAGTTTAAATGGCTCATTGTGTCGTGGTCTGTCACTTCGTTGTCTCCAGGGGGTATGCATTATTGAAGGAGAGGTAATGTTTGCAACCATCCCTTTTCAAACTAAAACACTTCTAAGACACAAACAAAGCGATTTTGTCTCAGCGTTGGACATACTTTAACAAAAAACTGAAATTCCCTCATTGAGAAACCTGTCAGATAGCGACTCTACCTTCAGGGATAAACAAAAAAAACTACAACATGTAATAGCAAATGTATTTCAGGACCTTCCAATGATTGACTATTTTCAGGCAGGAGAAAACCATCAATCAATTTTCTTCTCAAACAAAAATATTTAGTAGTGTTGATAAACGAATTATCATGACCGTAGGAATTTGAAAAAGCTCACGTTTTGAGCGTTAGCCCTTCGTCAGAACATCAGTTAGCTCTGACGAAGGGCT
>JAOCNB020009462.1:0-14068 GCA_026546465.2 Palythoa caribaeorum | reverse complement strand
CTCCTTCACCACCACCTCCGCCTCCCCCTCCTCCACCTCCTCCGCCACCTCCTCCTCCTTTTCCTCCTCCTCCACCACCCCCACTCCAACCACCTCTTCCCCCTCCACCAGTTTTTCCTCTAACTCCGCCTTCTTCTCCGGATAATGGACTAGTTAGTGAGTATGGTTTTGATATGTTCTCTTAATTTAGAAATTATTCAGTTTCACCAGAAAGAAATTTAAGACAACTTAAACGCTGCTATTTGTTAATGCACAATAACTATATCTCATGTAAATTGCACGCTTACTTCAAGATCCAAGGTTTTTTTTAACTAGGTCGGTCTTGCAAAACATAAAAGATCTTGGATCTCTATGCTGTTCATATAAGGGAAAACAAAGAATTGCATCCTTTAAGGATCTAAGTTTGGCGATTTCATTATTACTTAATTTAAGACGTTAGTAAGTGCAATGACTTCTGTGCTGAACATCCCCAGTTCGATCCTTAGAGACTACAACATCTGTTTCGACCTTCTACTGTTTTGTGTAGCTTTAGCTTTAAATACCCGTAAAACGAAGCAATGACAAAGCGAGGTAATAGCGTACACCGAGGGCCACAAGTTTATCAGTAGCTTTAACTTTCAATACCCGTAAAAACGGGAGCACTGACAGAGGGAAGGGATAAAGGGCGCATCAAGGGTCACAATTTTATCGGTTACCTAGGTTGTTGACACGTGTTACCCTCGTGTGAGACCTAGGTATAGATACTTTGAGGTTTCACTAAGAGAATGGCAAATCTATTTAAGGAACAGCTACCAACCACAAGGTCCCGGGTTCAAATCCCGGCTCAGCCGAACAGTTAAACCGTTTGTGTGACTTTCTTTCCACCAATTTGTAATCAGCTTTCATCCTTACAAGGCCGGCTAAGTGAGTACCAGTTTCTGCTGGGGGCTAACCTGTGATGGATGAGTGTCCCGTCCAGGGGGAGTAGATGATTCATCTGCTGTATAATGAGTACCAGTTTCTGCTGGGGGCTAACCTGCCATGGATGAGTGTCCCGACCAGGGGGAGTAGATGATTCATCTGCTGTATAATGAGTACCAGTTTCTGCTGGGGGCTAACCTCTGATGGATTGGTGTCCCATCCAGGGGGAGTAGATGATTCATCTGCTATATAATGAGTACCAGTTTCTGCTGGGGGCTAACCTGCGATGGATTGGTGTCCCGTCCAGGGGGAGTAGATGATTCATCTGCTGTATAATGAGTACCAGTTTCTGCTGGGGGCTAACCTGAAATTAGTGTCCCGTCCAGGGAAAGTAAATGATTCATCTGCTGTATAATGAGTACCAGTTTCTGCTAGGGGCTAACCTGTGATGGATTGGTGTCCCGTCCAGGGGGAGTAGATGATTCATCTGCTGTATAATGAGTACTAGTTTCTGCTGGGGGCTAACCTGCGATGGATGAGTGTCCCGTCCACGGGGAGTACATGATTCATCTGCTGTACAATGAGTACCAGTTTCTGCTGGGGGCTAACCTACGATGGATGAGTGTCCCGTCCAGGGGGAATCCATTTCTCATCTGCTTAATACACAATTGGGCCACTTAGACTTGTAAAAGGATTTACCGTAGCTTTACCTTTTAATACTGTTATGTAATTATTGTGATAATAGTTATTTGTCTGCTTTTTGAAATGTCCAGTTAGGGTCTGGTACGGGTTTAGAAGGATAACTTTTAAGCTGATTGTCTTTCTTTTAATGTTACTTAGTATCTGTGGAGCACCTGCCACCACCACTTAACCTACCCCACCTGGGATGTAATTGTCTACCCCACATCTCCATTTACAAAATCTACAAAGGAAGTAAGTGATCAAGCTTTTCTTGCAAAATTCTAAAAAAAGTTAGTTCGTACAAACAAAAAATATTGCATGTTCCTATTACAGGCCTCTATAATCAAGGTTAGGTAGATACGTGTGGCGGCGTGGTTAGCGCAGTGGTAAGATTTCTGCCTTCCAACCACAAGGTCCCGGGTTCAAATTTTGGCTCAGCCGCGTGTTAAACATTGTGTGACCTTCCTTTCCACCAAAGTTGACTCAGTTTCCCATCCTCCCGAGGTCGGTAAAACGAGTACCAGCTTCTGCTGGGGGCTAACCTGCGATGGATTAGTGTCCCGTCCAGGGGGACTCATTGACTCTCATCCGCTTAACACTAAAGAAACCGAAGAGTGGCACCGGCTCCAATGGGCAACTTATAAAGTAGGAGCCAAGGTGCCGAGTTTGAAAATAAGAAAGGAAGAAAAACTTGTTTGCAAAAGAAAGGAACAAAAACTTATTTTCAAACTCGGTAACTTTGCACCTAATGGTATAAATGAGCATTTTTCGTTCATCTGACCATTACTAGTTTTTACCAATGGTCTTTCATCTATTTGCATTTCTATATGTATTATAACTACCTATATAAACCCTTCATTCTCTCAGCTTTTTCAGATGCTCTGACGAATTAAAGGCTAACGCTCGAAATATTAGCTTTTTCAAATTCCTACGGCGATGAAATTTGTTTATCAACACTATTTCGTTTTGTTGTAGCGTTTGTGACTGTGTTCTTTTTACATTTAGGTGCCACTGTTAACGGCGGTGGATACTATTGGCCGCAAACGCAAAACGGTTTTCAAGGAAATGTAAACTATCAGGGTCAAACTCCATCAATGTTTCAATATAGGCAAGGGTTTCAGGGGGGACCACAATTCAATGCCAATCAAGGCGTTCAAGGAACACAACAAGGTGGGCAACAGTTTCAAACTGGCGTGCAACCTCAAGGTAGTCAACAGTTCCAGTTTGGTATGAACGTTCCGGAATCTAGAAATACGCAAGTAGGAAATTCTCAAAGTTCAAGCACATTCCAAGCAGGTAAAAGTTTTCAAGCAGGTAGTAATATGCAAGCTGGTGCACAGTATGGGACTAGCAATAACATGCAAGGCGGAGCACAGTATGGGACTAGCAATAACATGCAAGGCGGAGCACAGTATGGGACTAGCAATAACATGCAAGCTGGTGCACAGTATGGCACTAGCAATAACATGCAAGGCGGAGGATACGTGAATAATGCAAACGCAGCTGAAGGAGGAGGCGGTCAAGTTACTGGTGGCAATTCATTTGAAGAAAAAGGAGGGCAAATCGCAGGTGGCAACGCGTTAGAAATGGGTCATGAAGGGCAGGTTGCAGGTGGCAACGCGTTAGAAATGGGTCATGGAGGGCAGGTTGCAGGTGGCAACTCGTTAGAAATGGGTCATGGAGGGCAGGTTGCAGGGGGCAATGCATTGGAAGGTGGAGGAGGGCAGTTTGCAGATGACAATTCTCATGGAAGTGATAGAGGAGGACGATTTGAAGATTATTTATTCCCAGGTGTTTTAGATTCAAACCTTGATGGAAGCCAACAGGTTGGGGCCGGAGAAATTGCTAGCGCTGTACGCCGACATCATCAACGAAAAAATTTTCCAAGACATAGAATACCTTACAAATACAAAGTAGATCTACGCTCACCACGGTTACTCCGAAGCGAAAAATTATTTAATAGTAATAAGATTAAAACAAGATTTTATGCACATACTCCCTGGCGTCCGAGGTACAATACAAGAAAGCGAATAAAACCTAGGGCTTTTAGTATTAAAAGTCCATTCACAAGAGGATTCGCCGAGTACTGTCGCAGAATATGCGGCAATGTTGACAAAATGACAGTTGTTGTCGGGGGAAGAGCTAAGAAAAACGGAATTAAAAAAAATATCCACCATCACATTAAGCAAAAAAAACATACTGCAAAGAAAACACTTTAAAACACGAATAATAAAAAAAACAAAGTGACCAATAAGTCCAGTGAAAGTTTTAGACGGTTTAGTCTATGTTGTCCATTCACATCAATGAATTTAATAAACTTAAAAATTACTTCATAACTGATGTCAATAAAGTAATAAAAGTCCATCGCAGTTTGGAATCTTAATGAGTCAACTCAGATTTATACACTCGCTGGCTAACAAATAACTGATTTTAATTATGATAAGACTTAAAAACCAACAGAATCCTTCAAGAAGAAAAGGAGTTCTTTGCTCCCTTTTCCTTCCATGTTTTATCTATAATTGTCTAAATCCCGATTCAGTCACAATCTCAAAATAAGATGTAAGAAAAAAAACGGCATTAATGAAGGACCAATAAAATGTTTGTTACGTAACCAGCTCACTATTTAGCTCTTCCTAACTACAAAACTTTTAGGGGCACAGCCGTTTTATCCTCAACATTTTTATCAAAGATAGGGCGCCAAGACAATTGTCAAAGGACACCAAGGTCAAAACATACGCGTAGGAAAGATAATTAATGGCAGTCAGCTGAAAGTGTTTTTAATAACTAATAAATAGATTTAGACACTGCCAAAAAGTTAAGCTCTGGGTTCCCTGTGGTATGGATACGCACGCGCGGACGGGCGGACACATGGGAACCATCCAAAATGAACCCGATGAATTTACCATTTCTTCTAAGGTACGTGTTCCGCGGGAGCTCCACTATCAACTGACTTTCTTATTACTATTAAGTAATATATCAACTAGTGGTTACTATATCTAAACATAACGCTGTCGAGCTATTCTAGCATATCTAGTGACGTCGTGTAGAAATGTACTATTAATGATCTCTTTTGTTGTTAAAGTGGTTTCTCATAACTCATGAAATGTAACTTATTATAAGCCAACAAATTTCTAACGTATAGTGTACACTGTCATTGGCCAAAAATAGATCATTCGACTTCTTGAGCAAGCATATAGTTTTAAATATTTTTGGTAAGATCCACGGCGAATATCCAAAATATCTGCTCGAGACAAATATTTAGCTGAGACGGAATTGGGGTTCTTTTCGGGGACTTAGGCTATGTGATAAGTGTACGTACTTCATGTAATACTGAGCAACTGTTCTGATGGAACGATAACCGAATGATCCCGGTCCACATCAAAATTCTGAAAATCGATTGCTAAGAACAGATGTTCAAGAGTCATGAAACATCGGTAAGAATATCTACTGTCTCGCTTCGTTCGACAGCAAAAACCAGCACAAGTGCTTGATCACTCGTTCCAAACACTGAGATAATAAGGAAGTTACGAGAGGCGAAGCGCCGAGGGCTTTATTGTTTTCGAAGTGTTTGGAATGTGTTATCAAACACGAAGTACGGTTATTTGATATCCCTTTTCAATCCAGCATGAGCATTTTTAAAATAACAAACGCGCAAACAAGACAAAGTGTGAGAAGTGACACTGAAATGCAATACTCATTATCTACGACGTCATTATTCATATCGGGCTGGGTTTTGATGATTCAAATGGAGTTTGTCTCACTATTCCCTCGAAGGCGTGGAAGGAGGACGGCGGCTTCGAGAGCTAAAAAAAGGAGAAGTAAATTTATTTGACAAAGCATATCCTTTATCAAAATGGTAGTTATCCAGAAAAGTAAAACCTACCATTTTGACTTTTGAGCGCCGGAGGAAAGAGTGACGGGAGAATGTACGGAGTTGCTAGACACGTGTTCTATCAATCAGTATTCTGCCGGACTAAGCAAGTTCGTGATGGAAGTTGTAAAGGAAAATGGCGAGATGCTACATAGTGGTAGACAAGAACGGACCAGACTCTGGCGATAAGTAGTACGTGCGTTATCAAACATGAAAGTTGTTATTACACTTTACATGTATAAAAGTTTAAATTCTCTCTTTTTACCACTAGATTCCCTCTGTAACAAGACTGAAGTAAAAAGCACCGAATGCCGTTCATTTTTTAACTCTTGCTCATTTACATATTGTGATGTCAAAATTGTTGTGAATGGAACCAAATAAATTAGTATTGTTACACTGAAATTAAACTTAACTACTGTCGTTGTATTTAATTTGCTTTGTGTTGATGTATGAATCTTGATATCCAATGAGAATACACATATCTTATACGTGTTTGGATCTGTTCTTTACCGGGTAACAAGGGGTATCCATGTGACCCAAATTAGGCCTCACAATTGGTTAATCATCTTATGGATTATTAATGAGTTTTAGAATTGTCATTCCCTGACAATTCATACAACGGCACAACTCGTAATCTCAAAATAAGAACTCAAAGTATGACAGCATCCTCTACAAAATGGGCATTCCAGTTGCAGCCGTAAATCATCAAAGTTTCTGGGGACATCCAAAACAGCGAGCCTTACCCCTTGAATCTACCCCTAATAAAGTGAGCCTGACTGTTAGCAAGCGGGCATTACCCCTTACATCTACCCTTGAACAAAGGGAGCCTGACACTTACCGTATTTCCTCGAATAAATGCCGCCCTCGATTAACAACAAACTGAAACATCGAATTTATGACGTTCACTTTTTACAAGCGCATAGTGGAGTTGTTTAAAAGTATGAGTTTAAAGTTTGAAAGGCACAGACAAAAATTTATCTGATTTCTTACACGTTTACAAACGCAACAAGTAAAACTGTAAAGCTTGATCGGTACAGCCAGACAAAGAACTGTATCATTTTTTCTACTTTTCGAAGTGAAGTTAGGTTGGCTGTTTAAAAAAACCCACAGCATTCGAAATAAACGCTGCCCTCGAATAAACGCCGCACCAAAATCATGAAAAATTTAATAAACGCTGCAGCGTTTATTCGAGGAAATACGGTATGTCTAGTTTTCTTGTCTCATCTAAACTAACCGGAAAATCAGTTATATGCTCTGAGCGGGAATCGAACCTACGTATCCCTGTATACTAATCATATCAGGCAGAATATCCACTGCACCATCAGGGACCACTACGCTCGTAGCGTAGTAGTTGAATGATGTTATTTGGTTAAGGGCGCGGGCGTGAGTGTCACGAATGAACACAATTTGTCGATGAGTGTAGATGAGAATAAAAGACGTAAGTGTATAATAGTGCTTTGAACCCCCTATTTCAAAATCCACCAATAACAAAGAGATTTGAGGCTGTAACAGCCAACAATATAATGATGATGATGATGATGATGATGATAAAGATTTAAAGTGCCTTTTTGTAAGAAAATTCAGACACTAGAAGTAATTTACAATGAAAAGATAGTCAGAATAAAATAAGGACGTACATGGTGAATAAAAACAAACTTTTCTAAATAAAAATATTTTTAGTTTACATTTAAAATCAAATAGGGTTCTACGACAACAAAACTGACCAAACACCTCTCAGAAGCCAGATTTAGAAATATCGGACCGACAATAAACGTTGTCCAAAGGTCAGTTACTGCTGCCTGGGGAGTTATGCAGTTTTGACGCGCATCACGTGATACGTTCTCGACCAATAAAAAAACTGCATTTCAGCTGGGGGTATAACAATGTGATTTTAATTTATCTTGTCTTAAAAGTAGTCCAATTCTACTCATAGTTATGGGGTCAGCCGCTTTGCCAAGCACTCAAACAGAAACTGTGCTTCCCAGACTTACACTGTAAAAACTGATAAGGTTTAATAGGTTTAAATAACATTTTAAAAATTAGTTGAAAGCTTATTCTTATTGGTTATATTAACCAATAATGAGCATGCAGTTGTTTTGAGGTTTAAAATAGGTCAAATCCTTGAATGGTCAGGATAACGTTTCCCCGCAGTTAAAATAAACAAAACAAAACGGTTTAACAGTTCAAATGGTAAGAGTCTGCATTTAATCTTTGAGTAAATATTTAAAATCTTTAAATATTTGTCTTTTTGTTCAGTCATAAATGAACAGCAGTTAAATTCTTTCCGGGATCTGATTTTAACTTAAAATCACAACTGAAACAATTTCGATTTAAAAATAATAGCCTTTTATTTATCAGAAGACCGCTAAACCAGTTTTAAACTTATATATTTCTTGCTTTCTTTCTTTTTGATCAACGAGGTTGGACGCCCGATCAGTGTGTGGCAAGACAATATAAACCCTTGATGGTCACACACATGCCACCAGTTTAAACTCAATCACAAGGAACAAGGCGGCCGATTTTGCACTTTTTCCTATCAGAGCATTAAATATATATGAAATTTACGCCCTTTTATCAAATATTATGAAAAACAACTCTATTCTACTAGGAAGCAATATTTGATTTCTGCAATTAATCATTTGATAGTCCCACCAAAATGTGAAAACCTCTGATTCAATTTGCCAATTAACTTCGGTTTTAAATTAGTTTTACAAGAAAGTTTAGCAGTAATAGGCGAGCAATAGAGTTTATAAATCCGTTGTTGACCTGTCGAGATACATCAGCTAAAAGTAATCGAAAAACTGAAGTTTTACCGAACGTCTCAATTGTGACATGTTTACATTAAGCACATCCGTGACTTTATGGCTATTTATAACAGTGACGATGGTTACTACGGCGGCAAAGAAGTTACGGCAAGGTATGTTTAATCGACTTGACTTTCAATTTGTCGCAAATATTTAATTAAACTAGAAGCCATAGTCAGAAGTCTACACAAAGTTTTTGTGCTGATTGCTTTAGGAGCTCTCGCAATATTTGATGTGCAAATTTCTTCAGAACTAGAAACAGTTGTAAGAACTATGGGCACTCTAAAGAACTTTTAAAACTCTTCGAGTTCAGCTAGTGAGCTTGAAGTGAAAACAAATTATGATTTCTCAATACAAAAAGGAGATCTGCAATTACAGCATTTTTTTACTATTGCATTGCTCAATCTTGCATTGCTCTCTTTATTGGGCACTCATGGCTTTTACATACGACTTTAATGAATATTGTCTCTGCGATTTATAGTTATAAATTGAACACGGTTTGGTGTGCATTTCTTGATAATATAACGACCGAGATGAAGGAATGAACATTTTCTCGGTGATAACGATCTTCATTGCTATACAGTGAGGGAACAAGAAAGGTAGCGTTCTCGTCTTATGATCGTACTACTTTGAAAACAGACAAGAACAGAAACTGTCCCCGTTTGTATTTTTTTCTCCACTTTCTAACATGTTCGAAATCATCGTTTTCTTGAGAAAAATTTTTCATAAGAAATACAGCGTTCTCACATACACACATTCCAGACACGTAAAAAATCTTGTTCACTACCTGATTGGTTCTCGCCTTTCTTAAAAACACCTCATTCACATCTGGACGCCGTTTCAAGTTTTGCTGAAGAAGGTTGTATAGTTATAATCAAAACGTCCCATACATTTACGATTTTTAGTCAATGAAAACATATTTTTAGCTTTTAATATATTGCCAAAACTTAGTTTGCCAGTTAAGCTTTCAAACTAAAAGTTTTATAATTTGAAATGGCAAACCAAATGCAACATTTTCAACAAAAATAACCGAGCGCATGAAGCTATGTCTAATGATCTGTGTTCTGATTGGTTTAATTGCTAAACTCCAGTCGGGGATTGGTCAGAGCTACAGATGCAACAATGCCGTAGGGAGGTGCAGCTTGACATGTCACCTTAATCAGTTGTCAAATATTAATTACTAGGGCTACCTGTGTTAGTATAGGCCAAGTTCTCATCTGCCGAAAATCTGCCACGAAAACGAGGCGCCTAGAGCCTCTTTCCCGTGCTGTGATTGTTTTCAAAACGGCCATTTTGAAACGCTTTTTTCAGGAAGTGAATTAGCTAATTTGTGGACAAAAGTACAGTTCCATATAATTTTGGGCTGTTTATCAGTGACAACGGTTGAGAGCTCCTTTTCATAAAATATTATTTAACAAATCTGCAAATTGAATATGTTCTAAAACGCGTACGTTTACACACAAGTATGTATCTGCAGCGAGGGTAAAGGAGATTACATTTGATTGGTTTGAGAAAAAATGTACATAAAGATTTGTCGTTTTTCCCAGCTCAGAAGCGGGTAAGTCGTTTTCGATTCCATTTCTGTATTTTCCTTAGAAACTAGCAATAGGTATTTTTGTTCAAAGAGACTAATGTTCGTATAATATTCTTGGTGTCTGCTTTGGCATTTGTATTTTATGGTTGAATGGCTATTGAAGGATCTCTCCTTCGTTCAAACTGACATAATAATAACTAAGCGTGTCGATCTCTGTATTGCCTAACTTCTTCAACATTTTATCGTTTACTACGAGTATGCCAGAATTTCCTCGTCATTTTTCTTTAATTTTAAATAGTCAACATTTTCTGTCCACAAGGACTGTTGGTGTTTTACTGATAGCCCGAGTCATCCTAAAAGTGAGGTTCTTCGTTGCGAATTGTTAAAATTTTATCAAAGTAGACGCACGTGCGTCTACTTTGATAAAATTCTTACAATTCTCAACAAAGAACCTCATTTTTAGGAAGAAATTCTTAAAAGACTTTTCCTTCTCTTGGATTGAACTATTTTGTGTCTTTGGCCTTTTAGAACACACCAAAAACCGAAATGCCGCCCCTCGGTATTACATCGAACGTATCGCTCCGCTCGGCAGACCAACCGGAGTTCACGCTCGTTCACTAACCGGTCATTCCCGTTTTGTCGTTGGAAGTGAAATACAGCTGGACAGTGATACTGTGGGCGACTCAGAAATTCGAGGAGCAATCAACTCTCGAAAAACAAACCCAAAGTTTTACAGAATTGCAAGCAATGAAGATATATTCAATCAGAGAAAGCCAGCAGCTAGCAGATCGGAAATTAGTCCAAATGAATCAGGTGAGCAGTAATTGATATCAGTACCGTAGGTACAAAATATTTTATGGAAAGTGTGAGCAATCAATTGTTATATACAATTTGTGAAGTAACAAGAAACCAATTGTCCAGCAATCGAGTTTTTTGATGCATAACAGTGAGTGAATGTGAATCTTTCAAACACTTTCCATGGCATATTTAGTAAAACTGAAACGAAATTAGTATTACAATAGTATTATGAAACATGCGAAGACAAAAAACTCGGATTAAAAACCGAACTCCTGATGGGAATCGAGCCCACGACCTTCCGTACACTAATCGGATGCTCTACCACTGAGCAATGGGAACAGCTCAGTGGTAGAGCGTCAAACTAGTTTACGGAAGGTGGTGGGTTCGGTTGCCATTAGGAGCTCGGTTTTTTTCCGAGTTCTTTGTCTCCGCATGTTTCATAATTGAATTATAATTATACATATTAAGAGTAACATCCAACCAAAACGTTTTAAAAACATAATACAATTCTTTGTGAAAGAAGTCAGGGTATCAAGGTAGCGACTAAAACTAACCAGGACCTGATCTATTTCTTTGTAACTTCCCGGGCTTATTTTTTCTTTCACTTTTTTTATGCTAAAACTCATTTTGGTACAAAACATTTTTCAGGATGGCTTTTCAATGAGTATATCCCAATTTGTGTTTACAAACTTGTAAACTAGATGTAATTTGGCTGATCTTGATTTAATATATAATATCGAAGTGTAACGCACTGGAAACTGAACACTTTAGTCTGCAGGAAGCGTGTTGACCTTGGATTTCTGTTAGATGGTTCTGGTAGCGTTGAAATGTACGGTAGAGGAAACTTTCAGCGGTGCTTGGAGTTCATCAAGTCAATTGCTAACGCTTTTGCAATCTCACCGACGGATACTCGAGTGGGGACTATATTATTTTCGGACGACAGTGAACTTGTGTTTGGTTTTGATAGATATTCAAATAGAGACTCGTTGTCAGAAGCACTTGATAACATCATCTTACCAGGAAAGACAACATTTACAGGAAAGGGTCTCAAGATGGCTCGAACGAACCTGTTTTCTAACGCTCGTGCCGAGGTCCCTCACATTCTCATAGTACTCACTGATGGTCGCTCACATGATGACGTAGTTAAGCCTTCTAGGGAACTGAAGGAGGCCGGGGTAAAGATCTTTACCGTTGGGCTGGGGACGAACTATGACGAGTCTCAACTAAAGGCTATAGCTAATGAGCCATATGACACGCATGCGCTGACGGTTGACTTTCCACAAATGACGACAATTGTAAATAAACTGCGACATTTGATTTGTAAAGGTATGTTTGGAAAGTTTAACAATCAAAGCGTTTTCACTAGGTAACGACCCGTGCAAGAACATTAGGCACAAGGATTGCAAAGGCATGACAAATTTAAATGAAAGTTCAAAAGAATCGAAAATCCAGGCTTCTGATTGGCTAGAGTTAAAGAATAAGTCAAAATTCACCTTAAAATCTTATTTTCATCTTTTAGCAACTTCGGGCCCCGTCCTAAAGTTTTTGTTCAGCTAAATAAAGGTATTGCAAGCCTTGAGGCTTGCGATTTGAAAGTCGTTGACGAGTGAAAAAAAGCTGGTCTGAACTGTTTGAGATGAGCAAATTTTCCCATCGAGTTAGCGATTATGGCATCAATGTACAAACCAAAGTTTTTGATATATTTCTACCTCACATCTTTAATTTAAGTGTCTTTGCTATACTTTCATCTCACTTTTGATACAAAAGTAAACGATACGAATCATTTTAAAAGAAGTGAGCAAGTTTGAGCGAGTAGCTGAGTGATTGGTTGGTTTACTCAGTTCAATTTGGCGTGAGTGATGGTGAGCGAGAACGATCACTCACATCAGATTGCAAACTCTGTTGAAATATTAATAGTATAGATGAAAAAAGAGAAGGTAGTCAAAAACATGTATATGATGGTAAGAATTATCTCGGACTTTCAAGTTTTACGCAGTAAAAGTTTTAGGCTAGGAAATAATTTAATGAATGAGTTTCTTTCTTTGACACCAGCTATATACCTTTTCTTCCCCTTGTTCTTGTACGGAGCACTGCTTTTAACTTAAAAGTTAACGCACCATTGTTTTACGAATGGGTTGGGAAAAACGATTGATTAAACACGTTTAATCGCAGTAAAAGTTATTAAAGTATCTTTAACGTTTACAAACGAACTCTTAAGGCTTTTGTGAAGAATACGGCGCTTACTGAAAATCTCATGAAATGTGCGCATGCGTATGGGAAACTCAGACATAAAACGATTCATATTAACTTTCAGCTGCAGACAAGGAAAGCAAAGCACTTGCAAGTAGGTTGATTTATATGTTTATAACGCAAAAGAACTTCAGCAAAAGGGATACTCGCATTCTGAAAACATTTTCTTTACATTTTGTTTATTTCTAAAAAAATTTTGTGTATTATGCCCAAGCAGAAACTAAATTTAATACCACGTGACCAGGAATTGACGCAACGCATACAATGCATACAAATAGTACTGGCCTTTATCTATTTTTAAGAAATAAAAGAAGTTAACTTCGACAAAATTGCATACCTTTACACCAGTCTAACCAATTCTGAATCAAGGTCTCGCTATTATGACTCTCAATATTGTTATAAAATAAATTCTAAACAGATAATCTCCAAAGACAACCTGTTTATTATTTTCAAAATATAACATCTTGAGATAAAAAAGGGAAATTTTGATAAGGTACACTCTGGGGCCTACTGTCGCCTAAAGTCGCCCAAGGTCGCGGTGATATTGCCGAATGACTCCCAATACTGCCCATAGTCATGCACATCACATTTCCCTCTTCTATCCGGTAAACCATACCTTTGTATCACATTTCACGTTACATCACACTTCCCTCTCGTATCTAGTAAACCATAATTTCGTATCACATTTCACATCACATCACACTTCCTTCTCGTATCTACTACACCATACCTTCGTATCACATTTCACACCACATCACACTTTCCTCTCGAATCTAGTAAACCATAACTTCATTTCACATTTCACATCACACTTCCCTCTCGAATCTAGTAAACCATAACTTCATTTCACATTTCACATTACATCACACTTCCCTCTCGTATCTCGTAAATCATACCCTCGTATCACATTTCACATCACGTCACACTTCCTTCTCGTATCTACTACACCATACCTTGTATCACATCATATCACACTTCCCTCTCGTATCTAGTAAGCCATTACCTTCGTATCACATTTCACATTACATCACACTTCCTTCTCGTATCTACTACACCATACCTTTGTATCACATCACATCACACTTCCCTCTCGTATCTAGTAAACCATACCTTCGTATCACATTTCACATTACATCACACTTCCTTCTCGTAACTACTACACCATACCTTTGTATCACATCACATCACACTTCCCTCTCGTATCTAGTAAACCATACCTTCGTATCACAT
>JAOCNB020009360.1:0-14073 GCA_026546465.2 Palythoa caribaeorum | reverse complement strand
TTTTTTTATGTATGTTAATATTTTGTTTTTATAAACAAAAAAGATTTGATAATTAAAAATAATAAAACTAGTTATTTTTTTAGCACAAATATCGATGAATGTGTTGAACAATTTTATGGTAAAACAGACAACAAGTTAGATAATATGGAATGAAAATTGGCAAAACTTCTATTTTTATATTCAATTCTAAAAAACATCAAAATTAATCATCCGTCTTACCCAGTTGGATATCAATATGAAGCGGAAATAAGAAATAAAGTAAATTCTGATAAATACCAATTAAATTTGCTGTTAGAAAATGCAAAAAGTAACATTACTGATTTTTTCAATGATTATTTAGTACATTGAGATTCAAATTATATTGACAAGTTTTTTATAAGTTTTGAACCCATAAGTAAACAAGTTGTAATTGAAAACCTAAAAGATATTAGTCCTAAAAAAGTTGATATAGTAGAACAATTATTAGGAACTAACAAAAGCACTACTGAATTAAAAGGTCATATTGCAGATGCTTATGTAGAATTAGAGTCAATAAAAATAAACAATTATCAAGATAAACTTATTGAGAATGATTTAGGAATTTTAAAAGACTCATATAAATTAGCAAAAAGATTAGTCAATGATGCAAAAGGTGCAAGGCATAATGGCAGTAGTAGTTTAACAACTAGAGATGTTGCACACAATTTTGCATTATTATTTTCTCTTGTATTCAAAATAATTTCAAAAGCAAAAGAATAAAATACTAAATCTTTATCATTAGATTTAGTTATTTTTTTTAATTTCTTATTTTTTCTTAATCTTAATCCTTACATTTATAAAAAATCAATTAATTATTGCTATTTTTTATTATGTTATAATTTTTTTAAAGAAATGAACTTGTAGTAATCTGTTGATTATGTTGATGAGTTTTTATTCTAGGTTATAACTTTATTCTAAGTATGATTGTTATTTTGACAAGATTAATTTAATTACTTTAAATTTTGATGTCTTTTTAAAATATGAACTTTTTAAGGTTCTTATTTTTAAATTTTTGTAGGAGAAAAAATCATGCTCACAAAGGTAAACTTAAAAATTAAAAATATTAGAAAAATTGTAGATCCTTTTAGTCCAAATTCATCTATTGAAAGACATATTTGTTATATTCCCACAAGTGAATTAAAGAAAAACAAAAAAATACTAGATAAATGACTTGAAATTAATCCAAGACTACAAAAAGAAAATGGCAATATTTACAACATAATTCTAGAATCACATGAAAATAATCAAAATTTTCACATTCTTAATAGAGGTATAACAATTTCTACTAAAAGTATGACATTTGTTAGGGATTATGATGGAAATTATGAAATTGAGATATTTTTGCTAGACACTGACTTACATGGAATTTTAGATGGTGGTCATACATATAGAGCTATTGTTAATAGTAGTCAAAAAGCTGATCGTTACATTACAATAGAAATTATTCAAAATTTAGATTCTGAGCAATGTATTGATTTAATTGAGGCAAGAAATAAATCTGAAAATGTTGAAGAAGTTTCTTTGTATAACTTAAGAGATTGATGAGAAGGCATCAAAGATGTAATAGGTGAAAAGATATATGCAAGAACAGATATTAAACAAAATCAAAATTTAGATATAAAATCTAATGAAAGACTTTCATTTCTTTGAATTGTGGCACTAATGAACACATTTAGTGAAAACATTTTAAAATCTAAACTAAATATTGGTGCCTATTCTTCAAAACAACAACAACTTACAAAATACAAAAATTTTATACAAACTACTAAAGCTTCTCAAAAAGAAATTATGAAGTTTAAAAAAGTTTTACCTGCTTTACTAAAACTATGGGACAAAATAGAAATAGAATTTGCAAAAATATATAAGAAAAACAAAGGTAGAAATATTGAATTAGCAAATTTTATGCCTAACAAGAAGTTAGATTTTACAACTTGACATAAGAAAAAAATTGATGAAGGCATTCGTATTCCTGTTGGGATAACTTTTCCTATTATTTCAGCATTCAAAAATTTGATTATTATTAAAAGCAACAAGGATTATGATTGAAAATATGATGTTGATGCTTTTTTTAATGACATAATAGAAAAACTAGTTCTCCAATCATTAGAACTACTATCAGAAATGAACGATGACCCTCAATCATTTGGTAAGAAAAAAATTTCTTGGAAAACTTTGAATGACATTGCCTTTAGAAGAATAGAACATATGGACTACCAAACTGCATTAGATGAGAATTCATTTGAAAAATTAAAGGAACTACTTTTTAAATATAGAAAAACAGAAGAGAATGAAACAATTGAAGATTAAAAATTTAGAAATTAGTTTTGTAGAAAAATTTTTCAAAAAGAATTTTAACTTTATAAAAAAGATAAATCATTTTTTTGTGATTAGAGTTATTTAGCAAAATAATATTAAAGCCCTTTTTTAGTATAAAGAGTTTAAATTTAAGATTCATTTTTAAGAATATTTTAAAAAAACACCCTTTAATGAAATTACTCTCATTAAAGGGATTAACAGTTTGTGGTTAACACCACCCTTACTGCTAGAAGGTCCTTTAAGCATTTAATATGTCAAGGCCCCAAAAAATTTTAACACTTTTAATTTGCTATTTTTAAAATCATTTTAGAATCTAAACACTAAAAAATTGCAAACTCTCTATACTTTTACCTAATTTATTAAAAGTTATATTATTTATATTTTCACAATTTAATTAAAAAGATAAAAACTTAAATAAAATCAATAGCAAAAATTGAATATAAATTAAAAATAAATAAATAATTAGAATTTAAAAAGAAGCACAATTTTTATCTAAAATTCAAAGAAAATAATTTAGATTAATTAAGTAAATAAAAGATTAAAAAAGCAAAAACTAATTTCTAGTGAGTGATAAAAAAAGTATAAAAAAATAAAAATATCATTCATTTTAAAACTTTTTTTCTTTTAATTTACAATGAAATCTGTTGTTTTCAAATATTTTGTAGATTATTTTTTGGTTTTAAAATGCCATTATTTTATTGGTTATTTTTTTATTTATTTTGTAGAGAACATATTTTTAAATTTATTAGAAGTTTTAATTAACACATAATAAAATTATTTTTAGAATTACTAAAGATTAGTTATTTAATAAGTTATAAGGAAAAAAAATATGGAAAAAAGTAATTTTGAAACTATTGTAAAAAATGTTAAGGGTATTAAAGAATTAAAAATAACTGTAAATGATTGAAATGATTTAAAAGAAAAAAAGATTCATGCAATTTATGGTCCCAATGGTTCAGGTAAATCTTCACTAAAAATTGCAATGGTTGAGTCAAAACCAGAAAAAAATTGGAATAAATCTAATGATGAACAAAGTGTAAAGAAAGAGATTTCATTTAGTGACAAAATATTTGCAATATTTGATGAAAGAATTGTTACCTTAATCAGAAAAGAATTGAAGTCACCTTTAAAGTTCTTGGGTGAAGAAATTAAAACATTGTACAATCTAATCACAAATAGAAGCAACTACTTAAAAAATGAAAGTCTTGATAATATTTTGGAGAATGGATTTCTTAAAATTAAAAAGGATTTCTTTCTAAATCAAATAAAACTTTTAGATGAGCTCATTTTATCTATAACTCTTTTAGAGAAAATTTATAGATTAAAAACTGATTTAAAAAATAATCAGTCAGAATATTTTTTAAACAAAGTTATCCAAAATGCAACTGATTTAATTAGTCGAGATTTTTTAGAAGTTATAAAGTTTTGGCATGATGATTTTTCAACTAGTAACCCATGAATTAATTTATCATCAACTTCTTCACTAGCTCCATTTGAAAAAGAAAATTTGCAAAATAAAAACTTTGATTATCAAGTTAATTTATTTAATTTTAAAAAGTTTTCAAAACTTATGAAACTTTTGCGTTCAAATAGCAAAATAGAAAAAAAAGATTTTAAAGATTCTATAAATGAATTAAAAGATTTTGATAAATTTTTAGATATTTTTTTTAGTGTTGTTATGGATTTTGGATATGTAAAATTAGGTAATCAATTAAAAAAGTTATTTGAATATTGCCAAAAGTTTGTAAAATGGAACTCTTTCCCTAGTATTCAAAATCAAAAACCTGAATTTATTAAATTATTTAAACTTATAAATGGAGAACAAAAGTTATATAAAAATACTTGAGATGGGCTTCACAAAATTGTTAAACAAGTTATTTCAATATCAAACAATTTTTTGAAAGTTTATAATCTAAATTATGAAGTGGATATAACTAGAAGCAAAATCCAAAATGGAGAAACAACAAGTAATTTTATTTTGAAACATAGAGATGGCAAAGTGTTATATGAAACTGAGATAGACAAATCACTAAGTTATGGGGAGTTAAATATCATTTCATTAAATTTATTTTTGGCAGCAATTTTAGTTAGAGAATTAGATAAAAAAATAGTACTTATCTTTGATGATCCAGTTTCTAGTTATGATCTTAATAGAGTTCAGATGACAATAAGTATAATTTCAAGTTTGTTTAAAAATAGTAAAAAAATTGATAGAATTTTCTTTCTTTCACATGAAAAGCACTTTGTTAAATCATTGAAGTTTGGTTTTCAAAATAAAAATAATAAAGTATTAAGTTGACGCTTAATAAATAAAAAAGAATTAATTTTAGAAAAAGTTACTAATATGGAGTCTGATTTTGAATATTATAAAAGAATTATCAAATCTGAGGATGAAATAACATCTTTGGTTGCAAAAAGAGTTTTTTGTGAAATAAAAGAAGCTATTCCTGAATGTATAAATTTAGATTCAAAAACATATAATAAAAAAATTTACAAAGAAAACAAAAATAGAAAAATAGAATTATTTGATAAAAAAAATTTTAGTGGAGATAATTTGATTTCCCTCAAAGTAAAAATAGACAAAGCACTTGGTAAAAATTTTTTTTCTTGAGTAGATAAAAAAATGGCAGAAGTAATAAAAAAGATAGAAGAAAATGAAGTATTAGAAGATAAAGATATGTTATTTTTTAGGGTTGGATCTTACAAAATTATTTTAAATTCAATAAAACATTCAGAGAAAGGTAATGATACAAATTTGGATATTTCTAGAGTAGCAGAAAAAGTTGACCTACTTTCTTCTTCTAAAGAGCAATTATTTTATGATTTAGAAGAGGCCACAAAGATTTTTAATAAAAAAAATAAAGTATCAAAAATTATTTCCAAAAAGTAATTTTTAACTTATAAAAATATTCAAAAAACAAAAACAATAATATAATTTTCATTATGAATATCTTAATTCTTAATAAAGATTTACGTATAGAAAATAATCCAGCCTTAAATAACATTATTAAATTAAATGAAGATTTTTACATTTTTTATCTTCTTAATAAAAAAGAAGTAAGCATAAATGCTATCCCTTCACTTAATTATTTAAAAAATGCTTTAAATAATTTAACTCAAAAGCTTATGATCAATATTTTTAAATGTAATGACTTATTAAAATTATTAAAAACTATTCATGAGCGAAATAAAATTAAAAAAATTTTTATCAATGAATGTTTCACACCATTTGGATTAAAAAGAAAAGCATCTCTTAGGCAATTTTGTCAAAAAAATGCAATTACTTTTTATTGTTATTTTGATTTTTTAAACTTTTATCCTGGCAAAATTCTTACTATTGATAAAGATGTTTCTAAAACTTTTGCACCTTTTTATGAAAAATTTAAAAAGAAAATAGACAAACTTAAACTAGTAAAATCACAACTATATACAAAAAGTCTTAAGTATGCACACCCAGATATAATCCATAAGTTAGATTTTTGACCTATAAGTAATTTACCATTAACAAAAAAAGAAGTCTATCAGGCAGTTGATAAACAAAGCAATTATGCTAAAACAAGAGATATTTTAGACAATGAAAACTTTGCTTCTAGAATTTCAGCTGCTATTAATTGAGGTATAGTTTCTTATACTGAAATCTTATTATATGCTTGTAAAAAATGAGGTCTAAATAGTTCATTTGTAAGACAACTTATTTGACGAGAATTTTATTATCATTACTATGTTTATAATTCTCAAAAGTATATTATTAGTGAAAAAATACGTTCAAACATCAATTCTCGTTACAATAACTATCTTTGAGACAATGATGAAAATAGTCTAGAATTTAAAGCTTGAAAAAATGGCCAAACTGGTATTGATTTAATTGATGCAGCTATGTTTCAACTTAATAAAACTGGTATTATGAACAACCGTATGCGTATGGTTGTTGCTTCATTTTTAACCAAAGATTTAGATGTTCATTGGCTTTGTGGTGAAAGGTATTTTGCAGCTAAATTAGTTGATTATGACCCAGTTATTAATAACCAATCTTGACAATGAGCAGCAGGTTCAGGACTAGATTTTCGTAATACTTCAAGAATTTTTGCAGTGGAAATTCAACAAAAAAAGTTTGATCCTAATCATAAGTATATTAAACGTTATCTACCAACCAACCATAACTATCCAGCAATTATTGAACCAAAATTAGCACGACAAAAATGAAGAACAAAGATTGCTAATTTTCTTAAAGCAAATTAAAATAAAAAATAAATTAAGACATAGTATTTTGGTATGAAAAGTAAATAAGTCTCATAATTTCAGGTATTACTTCATTTTTTTTACTATCCATTTCAATCTCTACTCTTAATGGTAAAGTTCCTCATTTCCCTATTGTACTCACATCTCTTATTTTCAATCATGTGTTAACTTGCTCTTCTTTTAACTTTAATTGAATATGTATCTTGCTTTTCTTAAATATGAATTCAACAAATTTTTCTTTTGCCTTGCCAAACCAATAATTTTTTCTATGTTGAATTTCATAATCACTTATTTTCTCTATCAATTGATTATTAATTTCTTTGTATATTTCTTTAAAATTTTGCTCCATATTCTTAAAGAAATATAAATTTGTTTTATTCTTCCAACTATTTCTTCCACCATTAGGTTTAGGCTTTGGTAAATCAATAGTTATTTTAAGTTTTGGATCATAAACACATTCTTGGACAAAAATTTCTTCAAAAAAAATAAAACGATAAAGACCTATATTATTGTTTTTGGCAGAAATTTTCATTCGTTTATCAAAACTTTCAGCCACAATGATAATTTTTACATTGTCTCAGTTAATTTTATCTGCTTCTTCTTCACCAAATTTCTTTAAGACGACTTTGTAACCTTTTGCATCATAATCTACTAGATCTTTTCTATAAGATAATAACTGCATAAAAGCTTTATTGCCATCTTTAGGTTTATATTCAATAATAAGTGGATTGTTATCATTGTCAATAGCAAAAGTGTCAATTCTACCATCTCCAATTTTAAACTCACTTGCCACAAATCTTGCCCCTAACAATTTTTGAAGATTTTTTTCATAAAATTCTTGTATAACTTTTTCTTTAATAGGTTGTCTAATAATGTTTAGTTTTTTAGTTATTTCATCATTTACTATTTTTCAAATTTTGGTACTATTTTGACTCATCTAATAATTATAACCACAAAATATTTATTTTTTTATTTGTTTAGTTTTACCTTTGTTTTTCTTAGTAATATATTATTAACTATATTCTTTATAGAATAAGCAAAAAAGAAAATAAAATTGTGGAAATATTAGAAAAATTTAATGCTAGAAAAAGAAAGTTTTTTAGTTGGTGGTAATAAATTTTTTCCACAAAATAAATTAAAACTTTTTATAATTTTTTTAAACCCTTTAAAATTTCATCAACTCTATTACCTACATTGATGGATTTATCAATTTTAAAGTGAATTTTTGGCACCTTCCTGATTAAGATTTGTTTGGCTAAAGTATTTTTGATGAATCCTGCTGAATTTTTTAGTACTTGTAATGATCTTTTTGGATTAGATTGAAACTCTAGATAAACAAAAAGATGTGCTTTATCTTTTGAAAGTTTCACATCTGTGACTGTGACACCATTAAGGTTAACATTATTTACTTTATTATTGATGATTGTGGCAATACTTTTAAAAAGTAATTTTTCTTTTTTTTTATGTGCTATAGTTGACATTTGCTAATTTACTGCTTTTTAAGAGCATTCATTATATCATTAAATCCTTTTTTTAAAATCTACTTAAATAACTTAAAGCATCTTTTGCTAATTAATATTTTTTTTTGATTTAAATTTGATAACTAAATTAAAAAAATAATATAATTAATTTATACTATGTATCAATATCGTGCAGTTTTAAGATCTACTAAAGAGATTATTGCAGAAGGTCATAATTTACAAGATATAGAAAAAAGCATTGTGCACTATCGACGTCAGCAAAAATATGGTGTACATACTAAAAGTAACATCCAAATAGAAATTTACCATATTTTAAGAAATAAAGAAAGTGGCAAATACAAAAAAAAATTAATTAAAGTTATTTAATTTTTTAAACTGGATAGATTCTTCTTATTTTTTATCTATAAGTTCAAAGACATGTCAATTATTTTTGTTTACATATATTTTGATTTTTAAAGCATTTTCAAACTTAACATTTAGGTTTTTATACCATTCAATAAAAACAAACTTATTAGTAAAATAATCTTCATATGCTTCTAGATTGCCCTCTAGATTGTAAGCATCAATGTGTACAAATTTTTGGTAAATTATCATCTTTGTAAATGTTGGTGAAACAACTTCTTTTTTTTCTTTAAAAGCTTTGGCAATATATTTTACCAAGGTAGTTTTACCAGCACCCAACTTACCATCTAAAAGAATATATTTATGTTTTAAGTTTTTGACAATTGCTTCTGCTATTTTTTTATTATCTGCAAGTTTTTTAGCAACAAATTTCATATTTTCTTAATCTTTAATGGGTGTGTAAAATCATTAATAAAACAGCAGTTAAAAGACCTAAAGCAAAAGTTAATATGATTCAGTATCAGTTTTTTGTGGTAGGTTTAATGTGTAAAAATTCTGGAATAAATTCAAACACAGCTGCAAAAACCATTATTGTACCAGAAGCAGATAATAAAAATGGTATTAATCATCAAATAGAATTAATTGCCTGACCAAAATAAGCACCAGCAAAAATAAAGGGTGTTATACCTAGTTTGATTATAAAAGAATTTAAAAAGGCTCTTCATTTTTTTACTTTCATTGCAATTTGTCGATAATAAATCACTAAAGTTTCTGGAATTAAGTGCACAATGAAAGCAATTATAATTCCAAATTTAAATATTTCTTCAGTTGCAAAAGTATAAAGTAATAATCCAAGTGTAATCCCAGAAGTTATTTCATGAGCTAGAAGTAAAATAATGGCAGTTAGTTTGTTTTTGGGATTATCAATTTTAGCAATATTAAAGATGTGTTCACTATGTTGATGTTGAGCATGATCTTTATGAATTTCACCACCATATTTAATGGCTAAAAACTTGACAAGAAAAGAAATGCCAAAACCTGAAATAATAGCTAAAGAAAGCACAGTTAAAACTAATAAGTTTTTACTTAAAATTGAGTAACTTGAACCAATTTTTGTTTCAGCATAATGAAATGCTTGACTAAGCAAACCTCAAATAGCTAAAACGATTATAAATCCTGTACTAAAAGAATATAAAAAAGTTATCTCTCTTTTTAACATTTTTTTTCAGAAAAATGTTGCTATAAGTAAAATTGAAACTGAACTAAAAATTACAAGTCCAACAATTGAAATTACTTGTCATACAAATGGTCATTGATGCATTATTTATTCCTTTCTTTATTAAAATCTTTTTATATTTTCTTAATTCAATTTAAAAAAGTTTTAGTACTTTTGATATTGCCCCTATTTGGGAACATAACTGGAAAGTTAAACTTATTAAAGCGATGCATAATATTTTTTCTTAAACTTAAAGATTTAAACCCATCAAAACCATGATAAACACCTATTCCACTTGTGCGATAACCACCAAAAGGGATATTTAAATTACTAAATTGAATTACGGCATCATTAATACTTATTTGTCTACTTTGGATCTGCTTAATAAAAGTTTTTACTACCAAACTTTTATAATTTTCATTAGTGAAAAGATAGGCAGATAAGGGATAAGGATCAATATTTTTAATTATTTTTAATGCTTCTGAAAAGTCATTATACTTTAAAATAAAAAATATAGGCCCAAATGTTTCTTCACTTTGATAAAACTTTTTAAGATTATCAACTGCAATAATTGTTGGTTCAATAAATAATTTTTTAGTAATGCTTTTGCCCCCAAAAAGAACTTGTTTTTGATAAGAAGTAATGATTTTAACTAGACGATTAAAATTTGTTAAATTAATAATTTTTGGTAAATTATAGTTTTGTTTAACTTTAGGATATTGTTTTTCGATCTCTATTTTTAAAAGACTAACAAACTCTTCATAAACATCTTCATTAACTAAAAAGTAATCAGGTGCTAGACAAGTTTGTCCAGCATTAAGTAGTTTAGCTCAAACCATACGTTCAATTAGTCTTGGTTTAAGTTTGTTTGTTTTTACTACTAATGGTGATTTACCACCTAATTCTAAAATATATGGAATATTTTTTTTAGCACATTCTTGGCCAATAAGATTACCTACTTTAGTGCTGCCAGTGAAAAAAATAAAATCTATTTGTGAATCATAAAATTCATCATATGATTGCATATCTTTTTCACTAACAGTTGCAACATAATTTTCTTCAAACACTTCTTCAATAATTTGTGTTAAAACTTTGTTTGTATTTATTGTTGCTTCTGATAATTTTAAAACTATTGTGTTACCTGCTGCAAGGGCTGTTACTAAAGGAATTAACGAGAGATTAATAGGATAATTAAAAGGAGTTATGATTAAAACTGTGCCATGTGGATAATATTTATAAAAATTTTTTGAACCTATGGTTTTATATGAAGACTTAATTTTATGCTTCTTAGTTCATTTTTTAAGTTTTTTTAAAGTAAGTTCAATTTCTTCATAAACTAACATTATCTCAGTGATATAACTTTCTTTAGCATTTTTGTTTAAATCATTTTTTAAACTTTTAAAAAGAGCATCTTCATATTTTTCAATAGTATATTTTAAGTTTAATAAATGTTTTTTTCTAAAATTAATAGCATAAGTTTTTTGACTTGCAAAAAACACTTTTTGTTGTTTAACAATTTCTTTAAATTTTGAATTATTTGGCATAAAGACTCCTAGTTATTATTTTTTTTACTAATAAATTTATTTAAATTTCATCAAGTGTTTTTACTCTTGCTATATGTCTTTCACCTTCAAATTCTGTTTTTAAAAAAATGTGCAAAATATTAATTGCATCTGCAACCTTAGTTGTTCTAGCACCTAAAACTAAAACATTAGCATTATTATGTGCTCGGGCTAATTTAGCATCCATTAAACTACAAACTCTTGCTGCTCTTGCTTTTTTAATACGATTAATGGCAATTGAAATACCAATTCCAGTGCCACAAATGGCAATCCCTAAGTTTTTAGGATCTTTTGCTATTTCACGACCTATTTTCAAACCATAACTAGCATAATTTGCACTTGTTTCAGAATCACAACCAAGATCTTTTACCTTGTAATTTAAATGTTTTAATTCTTGTTTTAAAACTTTCTTTAAACTAAAACCAGCATGATCTGAGGCTAAAAAAATATACATTTACAACTCCTTTTTAAAAGAAAAACTAAGTTAAATTTTAACCTTTATTTCTCCTTGTCTTAAAATTTCTAAGTTACTTGCTCTAATTATAGTTGAAGGATTATTTGAACCTTTACCAAAATTATAATGTTTTTTAATTTCTGGAAATTTAATAATACTTTCTTTAAATGTTAATGGCGGTTCTTTACTTTTATTAGCACTTGTAAGATAAATTGGACCAATTTTTTTTATTAATGCCAATAATTTTTCATTTTTTGGAATTCTTAGTGCCACTTTTTCTAAAACTATTGTTAGTGCACCAGGTCAATATTTTTTAGCTAATAATTCTGCATTTTTATTTCAACCTAGGTATTTTTTTGCTTGTATTATTGAAGCTATAGCAATTATAAGTGGTTTATGCTTCTCTCTTGCTTTAAGTTTAAAAATTGCTAGTTCATTTTTTTTATTAACTTTAGCACCAATTCCAACAACTGTATCAGTTGTAACAATAAACAAATTCATAAACTTATTCATCTAAATGATTATAATTACTTTAAAATGTTTCTATAAAAAAAATATGCCAGAATTACCAGAAGTACGTGTTGTCTCAAAAGATATGCATCAAACTATTAAGGGCAAAACCATTATTGATAGCTTAGTTTTGTACCATAAGATTGTTAAAGAAGTAAGTGTTAAAGAATTACAAGAAAAACTTCAAGGGCAGACTATTGTCAAAATTTATAATATTGGCAAATGAATTATTATTACTTTTAAAACTAACTTAATCATTGTCTCTCATTTAAGAATGACTGGCACTTATTACTACCACATTAAACCACAAAAAACTATTTTGCCACATACTGCTTTTATTTGAAAATTTACTGATAAAAGTGAGTTACATTATGTAGATTATCGTATGTTTGGAACAATTCATATGAGAAATAGTGATAATCTTCTAAAAATACCACCAATTAGTGCTTTAGCAAAAGAACCTGGCAAAATAGATCAACAAGTTTTTTTTACTAAACTTAATAAATCTAGAAGAGCTATTAAGACTTTAATTTTAGATCAAAAAGTTGTTTTAGGTTTTGGTAATATCTATGTTGATGAAACATTGTGAGCAAATAAGATTCACCCTTTAACACCTGGAAATAAAATCACTAAAAAAGAATCTATAAATATTTTAAAAACAGGAAAAAAAATTATGGATGCTTCAGAAAAACTTGGTGGAAGCTCAATTAGAACTTATGGTTCAATTAACAAAAAACCTGGTAAATTTCAAAGATTTTTAAAAGTTTTTGGCAAAGCAGGGGAAAAATGCCCTAGATCTCAAACTACTTTAATTAAATTTTATGTTAATAACCGTGGCACTACTTTTTGTCCTAAATGCCAAATTAAAAAAAACTAAAGAGTTATCATTAAAAAAAAGATAAAAAATAATTAAAATTTTTTGAATTGCTATTTACTAGTCTTCATATTTAAGTAATTATGTTTAAGCAAAATTTATTTTTTTCACTTTTTCAAATATTTTTATTGTTTTAGATAAGCTTTAATTAGATTAATGTTACTAATGTTCTATGTTTTAAGTTTTTTAATTAATTTCTGCATTCAATTTGCTAAAAAACTACTAATTTTTTTGTTTATATCAATAGTTTATTTAATGGAAAATTATTTAAATTTATTTGGCAGGAGTGAAAGGAATCGAACCCCCATCAGTGGGTTTGGAATCCACTGTTTTACCATTAAACTACACTCCCAAATTTTATTGAAAAAAATCTTTAATACAAATAATTTTACCTTTTTGTTACAAACTTTATTATCTTTTAAAATTACTTTGTAGAATTAATTCTAAAACCTTGAGCACTTGCAGCTTTTATTAGCTCTTTTCGACTAGTATCAGTTAGATTTTCCATATTAATTAATAAATTTAATGAACTTTTAAAACCAGTGCTAGTCTTAATAGTTCTTATATTATTACCTAGTAAATTTACTCTAGTTACACCTGAAGTTTTTAAAATAGACATATCAAAAGTTGTTATTCTATTGTTTTGCAATAATAAATAACGTCCATTAAATTTAAGATTAAAACTAGTTAATTCATTTCCAACTAAACTTAAACCATCTCAAGTTATAAATTCATTTTTAGTATCAAAACTTATTATCATAGCTTTTTCAAAGCTCACTATTGCAAATCCTGGAGCAATAAAATTTACAATCCTTAGTTTTGCCAAACTTGAAGAATTCTCTTTTCTTTTAATAGTTAAATCTTGAGGTATACCTACTTTTTTATCAATATTAAAATAATCTTTTAATGCACCACTCTTACTACCATCTTTTTTTTGAAACAGATAATCTCCATTAGCTATTTCAAAATAAAAACCCTTTTGGTTACCTAATTCACCAAAGCCTCTAATACTTATAGATTTTTCTACTCCACTAAATTTAATAATTTTAATAGTAAGTTCA
>JAOCNB020009263.1:0-14075 GCA_026546465.2 Palythoa caribaeorum | reverse complement strand
GTTCGATTCCCATCAGGAGCTCGGTTTTTTTCCGAGTTCTTTGTCTCCGCTTGTTTCTTAATTGTTATTATTAAACTAATCACGCTTACTAATAATGTTTTATATTAGCGTCTTCAACTATTCTGACGGTGCGTCGATTAGGCGTCGCATTTATATTAATTAGTGCGACGCTTATTCGGGGGCAGCGCTCTTGAAAATAAATTGATCGCAAATGCGGCGCTCAATCGAGTAAATACGGAATTTACACTATGTTATAGCTGGTTTGTAACTGCTACCTGCAACGTATGTTGCATTTCGGGACAAACTTGGTGCAGATCCCAAGAGCATGTGTCTGTCAGGGATTTTAACAGTTCATTGACTTCTTGCAGGAGTTTCGGAATCTATGGAAAGCAAAAGCCATTTTATTCCTACTTCCAGAAAGCACCTTTTAAGATATAAATAAAAACAAAATATAAAAATAAAATGTAAATATGCGAGAGTAATAAAAAAGCAATTATTGAATGAATTTGCTGAATTTTGATTGACTGACACACAAGATGAAATTCGTTGCCAGACCTCGGACCTTTGTATCGTGTATTCAGGACTCACTCGTCCTGGATATATATTGATTGTCTCGGTGCGAAATTCAGATTTGTTTGTGAAACATTTGTGGTATTTTGGAAATTAAAGTTTAAGAGCCGAAACTCGATGCTTTGTATGTATAGAAAAATAATATCAGACCGGTCTAATGTTCGTCTGCGGAGACCTAGTGTTAATAATGAAAATCTCGACAATACTAGAAAATTTGAATAAGTTACTAGTTTCTTTTATCGAAATTAAGTAGGATTGAAGAGAGTGTGGATCTGGACGCGGTTTTTATATACACACAAAAATACAAGTATTATGGGTTATGATTATGATTACAATAATGACGATTATGATGATATTGACCAATATCACGATGCAATGACCCCAACGATGATGACAATATTGATGTTGATGATAATGATGGCAATGCTATCGATGATAAAGAAATATTTCTTTAAAAAATCTTACCTCTTTGTTAATAACAATGGTTAAACTTCCTGTTACGGAATCGCGAGTTCTCACTTGCTGCATTTTTCCTGAGAAAAACACAAGCAGGCAAAATTGATTTGAGATTCAAAAACCAGTTTAAAGTGTTTTAGATAGTATACCACTGTTACCATTACCATTACTATACTACTACTACTACTACTATCACCACCACCACCACCACCACTACTACTACTACTACTACTACTATTATCACCACCACCACTACTACTAATATCACCACCACCACCACCACCACCACCACTACCACTACTATCACCACTACCACTACTACTACTAATATCACCACCACCACCACTACTACTACTATTACTAATATCACCACCGCCACTACTATTACTAGTACAATTACCACTACTACTATCACCACCGCCACTACTACTACTAGTACAATTACCACTACTACTATCACCACCACCACTACTATTAATATCATCACCACCAACACTACTACTACTATCACCACCACCAATACTACTACTAGTACAATTACCACTACTACTATCACCACCGCCACCACAACCACCACTACTACTACTACTACTACTAGTACTACTACTACTATCACCACCACCACTACTAATACTACTATTACTACTATCACCACCACCACCACCGCCACCACTACCACTAATACTATCACCACCGCCACTACTACTACTAATACTACTATCACCACCACCACTACTACTACTAGTACAGTTACCACTACTACTATCACCACCACCACCACCACCACCACTACTACTACTAATACTATCGCCGCCACCACCACTACTACTACTAGTACAATTACCACTACTACTATCACCACCACCACCACCACCACCACCACTACTACTACTACTACTACTACTACTACTACTACTACTACTGCTACTACTGCTACTACTTCTACTACTGGAACTATTACTGTTACCACTATTACCACTACTACTACTACTACTACCACTACTATTACTGCTACTACTACTACTACTTCTACTACTACTACTACTACTACTACTACTATTATTATTACCACTATTGCTATTACTACTGCTGTTTTAGCTGCAGCTGCTATTACTACTTCTATTACCATCAGGGCTTGCGATGATGACAAATGGTTCAGTTAAAGTCGTTCCACTTACTCATCATAGCAATTCTAAATCGTGGCGAGGATAAACAGGTGCTATGATTCAGCATACTCTCTAACTTTTGTATGTAAGCCTCCACCACTGTACCCAGGGATTCGCGATCAAGTGTGGACTATAGGAGATAACAAGAAGATCAGATACAGGAACTGCAAACTGTTCAATTGATTACTACAATTACTTCAACTACTGCAACTGTTACTATTACCACTACCACTACCACTACCACTACCACTACCACTACCACTACCACTACCACTACCACTACCACTACCACTACCACTACCATTACCATTACCACTACCACTACCATTACCATTACCATTACCATTACCGTTACCGTTATCATTATCATTATCATTATCATTATCATTATCATTGTCATTGTCATTATTATTACTATTATACCCGTATACGTAAGGACGGGGCCTGCGGTAGATCAGTTAATTGTTAAAATTTCGATGAAAAATGGGCGTGGTCCTTTATGAAATCGCCCAATGTTTCACAGGAATGGTCTTTTTTCCACTTGAATAAGCTAATTTAAAAGAAATCGAACAGGAATAAGTTAAAGGGTTGAGATGGGAAAAATAGTTGCCCTATTTTGTTAGATTTAGTTGTAACTACAATATTACCTCCCTAGCCTTTGTGCTCTTGAAATCGGCCTGGTCATGGTCGGGCCCGCGATACATATGGCCAGAGAAGCAACAATCAAATACAATGGTGACCAACACTTTTCTGCTGGAGAGTATAAGCAGATAATCCTTGATGTCCACTCCAGTGATACACATGCTGTCAACCCTGTCAGACTTGATCTGTATAGTATGGTATCATTACAAAAATAGAAATAAATAAATCGGTCAGATTTAATTTTAAGTTACTGTCTGTGAAGTAATGAACTTGAAGTAGTGTTGATAAACAAATTATCATCGCCGTATGAATTTGAAAAAGCTGACGTTTCGAGCGCGGTTAGCCCTTCGTCAGAGCATTCCTACGGCATGGATAAGTCGTTTATCAACACTACTTCAAGTTTGTATCTACTCGCCGACGCATTGAATAGTTTTTTAACAACTATTTTATACTCAGGAGTCAGGGTGCGAATCGGCCTCGACGGCCTGAAAACAAGGGGGAGAAAAATTAGACTGTGGACACTAACTCTCCAAGATAAGGTTTCCTTCGTCGAAAAAATGATATTTCTGACACTTGTAGCCTGCGAAATTGACAGAAATAGATATTTTGTCGGCACGGACCAGAAGACTCGGTGGTGGGGATTATGGTAATATGTCGTATAAGTAGTGAACCGTAAAAGATTTGAATCGGTCTAGGCTCAGCTTTCCTCGCTAACTTTTTTTTGTTGGCAATTCACTTTCACATTAAAACAGGCAACAGCTAAGTACTAAAAACTATTTTGAAACATTCTGCATCCTAAATCCTCCTTAGTTCTCAACTTCGTTCCAACCTTCTCACCTTGTTCTGGCTTTCCAGGAAAAGCCATGGAAACTGGCAAGCTTTTTTATAAGAACCAGTAAATTTTGCCGAGGCTCATCATTCTTAATTTTTCGGCTATTTCAGCCTCAATTTGTTCTTAATTTGTACTTATTTCTGCGAGCAATTTTTATTGAAGAAAAAACAAAATAAAACAAGGTATTTGAAAATGAAACACCTTGTGCCACACATGTATTGTACGGCTGAATTTAGAGGCAAACTACTTTCATTGTTTGTTAAGCAGTCTTTACAGTGATTTCTTTTATGTTTTATGCTGTATCGCTAAGTTTTAGTCAATTTTCCAAAGTTGTTCTTCTAAAAAAAAAGCGTGTATTTCTGTTAAACCATGTATGCTGTAATGGAACTGACGGTTTAATCGTTCGCAAGTATTAAAATATTCCCCTAGGACTTCAACCGGCTGCTTCAAGAGCTCTTTCTCCTCCCAGTCACCTATCGTATTTGTATTTGTTTGTTATTTGAATTAATGTTACTTTCTGTTACTTCATGACTTCAGTGATGGAGCAAAACACAATCTTGCAAAATAAATAATCTCTGAGAGAAAAATAGTTTCACCTCATGTTCATTTCAAAAACATGTTTTTCAAATACGCGCTGCCCCCGGTAAGCGCCGCCGAATGATCCGAAAATTAAATAAATGCCATGGCGTTTGTTTGAGTAAATACGGTAGGATCTTAACGGATAAGATATCTATGATGAATTCTTACTTACATCTTCCGACGTAACACCAGCCGGAACCAAACCTTGATCCCAATCAGCTCCACAGGGACCCCCTGTCCAGCACTTCCCATGGCCGCTGAAGTACACAAACAGGATGCTACCGTCTCTAGCGTTCCGAGTGACTTCAGCAAAGCAATACAAAATGTCGTCCTTGGTCGCGTCTTTACCAGTGATTTCCTAACGCAATAAAATATTATAAAGAGTGTTTTCACACAATCCGCAGTGACGCCAAAGACAAGAGACAGTGCGGCCATGTTGGAGTTCTAAGCAAAAGAAATCATCAAAATTCTTTTGTTCAAGGTACACCAACATGGCTGCTATGACGTTAGATGCAAATGCTCTATATACTCTATAATTTGTAAATTTAAATCGTCCAAATCAGGAACCCAAAAGTAGGAGCCTCCAACTGACCTAAATAAGTGACTAAATGAATGTTTGTCCTGACCTAGGGGAGTCAGGTTGGCGTAGCGGTCATCACTTCCGCCTCCCACCTCTACGACCCGGGATCTCAATCTGGCTCCGAGGGTTTTTTCTCCGGGTACTCCGGTTTTCCTCCCTCAGCAAAATCGACTCCCAGCTGATTGGATCTGGCTGTGGTGCTGTGCTCCGAGGTTATGTATGGATCGTGTTCTAGGGCCGAGCGCCTAGACGGCAGCACAGTTCCTTCGGTCCGACCTCGTTGAGCTGCGTCCTTTGTAATTCAGCCTCGGCTGCGAGAAAGGGCGATTAGCAAGCCGCTCCTTTCCTTTCCTTTCCTTTCCACAGCTAAAAAGATGTTATATTTCAAAGTTGAATTTGTTGAAAGCGAAAAGGGTTCTCTCAGAGTTCTTGGTTTTTCGGAAATGTTGAATTACCATTGTTGATGCCGTATTGCAAACGGAACATAAACACCGGCGAGTTCAAGGGTGTCCCTATACGTCCCTATGTACTTGGGTTGGGGAAGATGAGTTTGGGTTGGGGAGTAACACATAACAACACCAAAACCAGGGCGTGTGGACTATCGATGTTAAGTTCATCTCAAGTATTTCCAAAGTTTGGCTACTTAACTATAAGTCATTGCAAAAATAAGCATTACTGAATTTGCATAAACAGACAATTATTCCTGCTCCTCGATTACTGCTGTGGTTTTGAACATACTCAGCCACGGTCCTTGAAAGTCCAGGAAAGTCTTGGAATTGGGGAAAAAAATTTCAAGGCCCTGGAAAGTCCTTGAATTTGGGTTGTAGTCCTTGAAAATCCTGGAATGGCCAAAAATTTCTTTCTTTACTTCCAAAATTAATAAAAATAAGCTACTTGTTAAAATATTTTTGATGTGACAACGTAATAAAACAAAAACCACGACTCCTGAAGGCTTGATTTTGTCCAGAAACAAATCTTCTAAAGCTTGTTAATATAGTATGTGTATTGTTGAACTAATTTTTGAAAAAAATGTGTAAAACATGCAATTTTTACGTGAATGAGGAGGTAATGGATTTGCTTGAAAATATCTTGTAAAGTCCTGGAAAAGTCCTTGAATTTCACATCAAGTAAATAGTGGCAACCCTGTTGAAACTGGATAATGGAGTCTGCAAATTTTCTTTGAACCCACTTCCTCGTGGGTCTCTGCCAAGGCCCAAAGTTGAGACTTTTTTCCCAGTGGAGAATTTTTAAGACCACTTTTCCAAAAGGTATTAATAGTTTTGACTAAAGGTTTTTATCCCAGAGAGTGACTTTTAACAGACTTTCAACAAAATGTAAAATTATAACTATCAACTCGGGAATAAAATCGTATTACAATGAACATCTGGCGAGTGAGAAGCAAGAAATTGTAGCAGGAATGCAAATTGTTCAGAACTCCGTTCCCCCATGTGAGCCTGTGGCATGGAAAAACCTCTGAGCGGAAATGGGGGGGTTGTGGGTTCGATTCCCATCAGTGATCAGAGGCCCATCACTAGAAGTGTCCTATTCATTTAACCGTCTCCCAGACGTTTTTAGTGTCAGTCCTTTCCAGTTCCTGTTTGTGGGAGGAAACTGGGAACGACTGACGCTAAAAATGTCTACGAGAAGGTCACTATTCACCTTGTCCCCATCAGAGTTGTAGACAAGGCTATTATTAGTTTTCGATTCGCCAAGGAAACATGACAATCCAATCAGGAGACGTGAGGTCACTTATTCGCATACAAACAATTCAGTGTCACGAGAAATACGTTTCTAAAATGGCATCTACTACTATGATATGGGCTCTCCAAAGTTGGTATGGACGCAATTGTTCAAAGGGAAATTTCCAGAGACATCGCCAATCCACTAATAAATTCTTCTTTTCAAATACTCAACGATGTCTTTATTTTTTCAACATAATACAAAGCGGTATTTACAAAAAAGAAACGAATCAATGAGATACGAAATTAATCTGCACAAATGTCAAAGGTTTCTATTCATAAAGACCCATATCGCGTGCTTGCTGTAACCCGTCGTCTACGTTACTCAAGCTCTCAAATAGGTTCAGTAGATAAACTCGTGCATTGGCTAGCTGATCAACCACGCCTTTATACTCCAGGCCAGTCTGCTCAGCCTTTCCACTCGCCTCTTTGTAATCGCGCCAGAGGTTTTCGTTTTCATGCTCTAAAGATGCAATTTTCCTCTGTAAATCACTTTTTATCTCTTCGTGTGTATCTTGTAAACTTTTTAATTGTTGTGCATTGGCGACCAGCTCTAATTCTTTCTCTCTAAGTGAATCAAAAACTTCTCTCAACTCGCCATTTATTTCTTCCTTTTCACACGTCAGCGCATTTAATCGGCTCCGTAAATGCATTTCTTGGTCCGACGCATTTTGCGCAAGCTCGGACAAGTCCCGACATTTGACTTCGTACTGTGACGATTTTTCTTTAAGCTCTTCGTCCAACAAGTTTATTTGCGACCTAATGTTGTCCTGCTGGCGACAGCTGGAGGAAATAGAAGACACAAAGTGTTTGACTGATTTCTGGATGTCTTCAATTTTATGCTTCATGATATCCAAATCAATGATGGCTTTCTTTCCCATGGAGCGGTACTTTGATTCTTGTTCTGTTCCATTTGAACTGTGGAGCTCGCCAGGAGGTTCAACCGTCCCTGGGTGGACGTTGGTCGTGTTAACTGATGTAATTTTCTTCTCAATTTCTTTGTTGTTTTCGCGCAGCAATCCTCTCATTATACCCGCCATTTCCTCAGCATCCATTATGATAACTCTTTTGAAAGTTGAAGGATCCTCGGATACTTCGTCATCCACCGGTTCCTCGGAGGACTGGTATCCTAGGAAGGTGTGTACATATGACGCCAGTTCTGCCCTCTTACGTTTATTGATTATTTCTTGTTCTTGTTTCATTTCCTGTAGCTCCTCTTTCTTTCTAAGCACAAACTCTTTTTCCCGGTTAAGTTGTTCCACAATGGCATCCACGTCCGACCTGTAGGCTCTGAAGGCGGCGTGCTCGGGATAATCATCCCAAGACATGTCTACCCGATCATTACACAAGCTCTCCTCCACAACATCAACCTCGGGTGCTCTCTCTGTGGTCTGACAGGACTTGTCTTCCAATGCCGCAAGGTTTTGTGAATGGAGTTGGTTTTTGCAAGATGGATGGCTGATTTGTGACGCGTCATCTTCACTACTGCCATTCTCTGTTCTTTGTGCATCAACACAGGGTTTCTTTCTGGGACGCTCGTCAACCCTCCTTTCGCTGGGAAACTGTAAATCGTTTTTGGCCTGCAGAACTATTGCTTTTACTTTTCCTTGAAACAAACGCATTCTGATGTCAGTTTTCTTCTTTTGGAAGTTCAGAGCACTCTCACAGAGAGCGTCTAGTAAAACGCGAGCCTTGTGAAACGATTGCTCTAATTTAGACTTTTCCTTCGAGCAGTCATCGGACCAGGACGCAATGTCTTCAGATGCCTGGATACATTCCTCAGCCTCACCTTGAAGATTCTCCATTTCATGAGTCAGCTGTTGCAGAAAATTATCCAGCCACTTGTGAGTCTCCTCACCAAACCAATATTGGCTACCTTTGTTTTCTGAAAAATTCATTTCATAAGAAGCGTGAAATAACTAAAACGAAAGACTGACTCCAATGTAATTACTGCATTTTCATATTTGCTTTATGAAACGCCGGCATACGGTACTGATATATCTATGAATGGCAATGCTATTTATTTCCTTAAAGGTCTGAATAGCAAATTTTAATTGTTCCAAGACGGCAAATTAACTTTTACTGTAACCTGATTGGTTCTCAGGGGGTTCTAATTTTCCCATTTCTAACCACGGCCACGGTAACACTTTCGCGAATTTCCCCTTGCCGATTTACCAAATAATGGCCCTTTTGGATCTAGAGGTCACATGGTACAAATACGCCATACTGGAGGGAAAAAGAATGAGCTAGACTCCACAGGGAAATGAAAAACAAAGAAAAATCACAATTTTCTAGTTAATTGTGTTTTGTCTTGTAGTCTTGCACATTCTTTTGCCCTCCAGTTCGGCGTATTTTGTATCATGTGACCTCTAGCTGCAAAGGGCCTATTCAAACAGTTTTATGGACACAAATTTCAGCTTTTAAATTCTAAAGCTAGTCCAACAGTCCAACTCCCTCCCTTCCTTTACTCCCCTGCCGAGCCAACTTTTCTCCATCACGACATGTGATTTTAGAATCATGTTTGTTAACACCCTTTTATTATCCCGAATATCATCATATATAACAACACCCATACATAATGATGTATAATAATACCCATATATGATCACTCTTATCAAAATAATTCAGATAAAACATGTACTGTCGCACTTTGTAATAAACTTGTCGCACTTTGTAATAACTGTCACACTTTGTAGTATCTGTCGCACTTAAAAAACTTGTCGCACCTTGTAATAAAAAAGCTGTCACACTTTGTAATAAAAAGCTGTCACACTTTGTAATAAACTTGCCGCACCTTGTAATAAAAAAGCTGTCACACTTAAAAATAAAAAGCTGTCGTACTTTGTAATTAAAAAGTTGTCGTACTTTGTAATAAAAAGCCGTCGCACTTTGTAATGAAATAGCTGTCGCACTTTGTGATAACAGGTTGTCGCATTTTGTAATAAATTAAAGTTTTATCAAATACCAAGTCAAATGTATCAATAATGGAAACACTATGTTTTGATCGCACGCTGAACATCATAATACCGATTGTGCTATTGCTCTATATTAGTTTTCAATCATTAGTTAAGTTCAACGTGAATCAAAACGCACTTTTTCGTTTTCAAAACAAGTTTCACATTTCTTTTCTTGGGCAAGGGGATGGCTGCTAATGTTTATATTGTCTGTTAGGAGATCATAGTATTTTTAACTCATCTGTTTTATTGCTGATTTTCAAGATAAATCTCCTGTCATTACCCCCTTCCCTCCCCTAAGTATAAATAATAAATGTTCCTAATGCATTTTGAAAAGAAAATGAAATCAGTACTGTTTCTAAATAGATATCACCGTTACAGAGTTCATGGAATTTATGTTTGCTTCGTTTTAATCCAAATAAGCTAAGATTTTTGAGTTAATGATGGTTCGACTTATTAAGGTCTTCTGATATCAATAGTTTTGTGACTGGAACTGACTACGCCATACATTTGACTTGGTATTTGAAGAAAATGTATTTTATTATTAGTGCGACAACCTGTTATTATAAAGTGCGACAGCTATTTTATTACAAAGTGCGGCAAGTTTATTACAAAGTGCGACAGTGCAAATACGTGCATTCTGATTGGTCGACAAGTGTGTTCATAGCGCTATGAAGCTATGACGTTTAGTTTTCTCCAAGTTGCGAGAATTTGTAGTTCCATGAAAGAAATAAAGCTATACCCGTTTCACATATCGTCAAAAAAGTTCTCTTTATTAAGTTCACTGATCTGCTCTCGAATTCTCCCTAACGTTTGCCTAGTTTTTCACCAGGTTATGAAGGCACGGAGAAATGTTTTATTTCTTATTTAAGGTCAAATGAAATAAATTCCCGGTTTCTCATCAGCGCCCGCATTGCAGATAATAAAAAAGTAAGTGAAAATTGCAATTTTCAACATTGATTTGATGAAATCTTTTCCGGTAGATAATGATCAGCGATGCACTTTTTAAGAATATTACATCATACATCGCGAGCTCACTCTGCAAATGCAAATGACGGTCACTCGCGTGACTGCGACTTCTGTTTTTTACAATGGTTTTTGTTGTTATACGAGTGTGCAGCAGAGCAAAAGCACTAAAAAACTGGTTCGAATGTTCGGAACCAGAGACTTCTACGTCTCTTGATATGTATTGCGATTACTCTCCTAAAAAAAACGCGTGCCTCATTTACTTTTCAAAAACATTCTGATGAGGAACCGGGAATTTATTTCATTTGGCCTAATAAGTAATAGTCTATAATAATACCCAACTATCATCCATAAAATTAGTTTGTGAATTCTTTTTTGTGACCATCACAATTACCTACCTTCTTTCTGTGCTGCTGTGTTTGTTCCGGAATCATTTCCGTTTCTGCAATTTTCATTCTGCTTTGCCAAAACACGTTTCTGTGTGACAACACGATTCTCCAGTTTTTTGTCCGCACTTTCCAGCGTTTTCAACTGTTCCTTGAGCTCATAAATTTCATCTTTCTGCTTTTCGTCTCTTGACTTCATCTCCAGTTTTAGCGCTTGGCACTCCTGCCGTTTCGATATGAGATGCTCTTTCTGTAAACGAAAATAATGTGTCTTACTGCAACACAAATTAACTCTATCATCTGTGCATCTGCTTTTATATGGGAAGGTATAAGTGTCCAGGTAATAAAAATTTCAATTTATCTGTCACACCATAGAGGAAAAGTAACAAAAGAAACAGTGTTATTTTTTACCCCAATATTTGATCTTACGCAAAATTTTAATTATTTCCAGAAGTTGTCGCCAGAGGTTCTTTGCATGCACATCAAGCCATGAGATAAATTTGCTGGATTTGGGATAAAACGTCATCTAACTTTTACATGTCAACTGTTTAAAAAAAAATATGTTAATGCCTTTATTCTACCAGTCCAGTTCAAATGTTAATAATATATTATCGAGACTGGCAAAGAAAGATTTGCCAAATTTGATGGACTGCAAAAGCAATTGAAACATAAATTATTTGTCCGATTTTTATTAAATTACTGCTGACAAGGGAACCTTACCAGTATGTTCATTTCCTGCTGCGACTGTTCACTGTCCGCATTATCTACATCCGGGAGTTGAAGACTATCAATCTCAACATACAGTCGAGTATTCTCTCGCTCAAGATAGCCAACTTGCTTCCGTTCCTCTTCAAGCTTGGCTGACAGACCGCAACACTCGTCTTTTAGGTTCTGTATTTTATAAATAAAGTGAGAAAAGTCAAAGCGATTGTATCTGGGACTCCCCAAAGATTAATTTAATGCCTGTTTTTAAAGTTTTGCTTTTAAATTCATTTCGAAATTTTAAAAACACAAGAAAAATTTTAAAACTTTTAACTACATTTTCACGGGAGTTTTTTCTTATAGTGAAGACTTTAAAAAATTTTTGCCTTCCTGTGCTATTTTATGGTAACAGTGTGTCAAGACTTTCAATTAACCAATCACACCATCACAAATAAGCGCGGGAAAATTTCGCGCCAAATTCCGTATTTGCGTTACGTCTGGCAGGACTTATCTTAAATTTCTTTTCTTTGATAAAGGTAAGCACACCAGTGAGGTGCAAACCGATCAATTAATTTCAAATACTTGTAGTTTTGTGTTCTTCGCTATTTGACAATTACTTCAAGGGCACGCGTTAAATATTGGATGGTGAATAGAGAGCCAATCAGAACTTCGATAAATTATACAAAACATTTCAATTTCTGATATAAACTATAAACTTCGCTTGTAACCTAGCAATTATCATAAATTTTTCATTGAAAAAATTGATAAATTACTTCTAAAGCGAATTTCTCTCGAACGTAAAAGAGATTGACAGTTAATGATCCCAAAGACAATCTTCGAATTAAATTTTTGTTTGGAAACGAAGACAGCCTGTTTTAGGATGGTAATACTAATATTATTTCAGCGCCTTACGGGAGAACTCTTTATTCCCACTCAATGCGCCCATATCACCTGAAGAGATATTTTTATTACCTGCAACGTCTTCCTGCTCTCATCGAGTGCCTTGGACACCAACTTGTACGAGCTGCTCACTTTCTGGTTCTCGCTAGTGAGGCGCTCAATTTCCCTCTTTAAACCTTCATTCTCCTCATTGAGAAGACGAACGCGCTCCTCCAGTTCATCCAAATTTGATTTCCTGGCAACTCTTCCGACTTGCTGGCTGCCTTCGACCTCAATCATTGGTCGCTTTGCGGTATGGTTCTTTCCTTTAAATTCTCTTAGTTCCTCTGCCTGTTTGGCAGTTCTTGTCTCCAGTGCATCCAGACGTATTTGCTTTTCTTTAAGCAAATTTGACTTACTTTCTAGTCGGTTTTCAAGGCTCTTGATCACTTTTTGACTTCGTTCGAGTTCCTTTGCAAGATATTCATGTTCATCTCTCTCAACGCCACTTTGAAGCCTCAAACCATCCAACTCTTTGTTGAATTTGTCGCTTTCCTTTCTCAGTGCGTCTCGTTCACTTACCAAGCTTGTAATTTTAGTTTCTTTGTCTCCAAGTTCGGCTCTCAGTTTTTCCGCAATTCCTTCAATCTCTTTCAGAGCTCTTAAAGTAGTATCTAGTTCCGACCTTGATGCGGATAACTTCTCATTCAATCGATCGTTTTCCCTGTCTTTTTCTTCTAAAAGGTGTTTCATTTGGTCCCTTTGTCTTTTCATTTCTTCGTTTTCTCTCACAAGTCCATCATTTTCTTTCTTCAACATATTAGTCAGCGACCCAGAACTTGCCTTCACTTCGACTTCAGATTGTTCTTCCTTTTGTTGCCCTATAAAATCATTTGTAAAAGTTTATTAAAAACTGTAGTGTTGAGTAATAATTGACATACCTTAAATATAAGAACTTTTTTATAAGAACTTTAGGCTGAAAATCGGCCTAAATTTTAAACATGCTATATGACCGCACCCGAGGCTGAGAAATGGCCGAGAGCTTTATTTTGTTACATTAAGGCACAAAATCATGGTGTTGGTTAATAGTCGATAGTTCAACACAGTCGTTTGCAACTGGAGTAAAATACATGGAAATTTACAAGAACATTTGCAAGACTCATTATTTTCTCCTTCACTCTACCTACTTGTATATCAAAAATTAAATATCGAAGCTCGTGTCTTCTTAGAAAAAAGCGTTTAAGCCAAATACGTATAATTATCTCAAGAACATTTTAAGAACATTTGATGCTAAAATCCCCAAAATATTTAAGAACATTCAAGGCCGTGTTACACGTGTCAACTTTCAACGACGATTTTCCGCGCAACACCGTGTCGTCGAAAATCGTTCCCCATGTAACAGGTCACCGGGGACGATTTTCTGAGCAACATTGGGCTCGCGCAACATGTTGGGTAGTGACTAGATTCCATCCGTCAAACCGCCCTTTTCGAGCGAAGCCTGGGAACTGCTTCCGGTGAGCGGGAATGACACGTACAACACTTTTCTTTTGCAGTAAATCTGTCGCGAGCGAAGTTTGGCTTTATCTGAAGAAGTAAATTAAGATTTTCCTCACTTGGAATTAAG